>JAQIVZ010001177.1:0-38809 GCA_034700945.1 Arrhopalites spinosus
ATGCAGAATCATATAGAGTTTATATGAAAATTATAAAATACATGTGTAAAAAAATACCCAAAAATTTGGTTTGCTTTCCTTCTTTTTAAAAAAAATATTTGACATTGGTGAAAAGAAAGTTTAATAGATTTTTTTCTTATTATTATCCTCCCCCTCTCCTCCGTTTCTTATTTCACTGAGAGTCTATATATAGAAATAATATGTCTGTCAGCCTTGACATAAGAAAAATATGAGATAATAATTTCATAAAAATAATAATAGAAAAAATGATGAATTTGAGTACATTATAAAATATATATAAATAATAATTGTACATTATTCATATTTTGATTAATAGCCGATTAATAATTTTTATGTTTGAACAATGGAGTCATTGGGTGATCTATTGTCATTCTCTTTCACGTACCCATTCAATTAAAAGGAGAGAGAGAGACTGACGTTGATTTTCTATTATTATTTTTTTTTCTGGCTTCTTAATTGACGACATTTTTTTACAATATAACTAACCACAACATTAGACTACTTTATAAAATTTATTATTCATAATTTTATAATATAATTTTTGTCATTTTTTTGACTCAAGAATTGTCTCCTACATTTCTCTCTCTCTCTCTCTTTGATTACAAATAGGGGCTCGGTTCTTTGTGGAATGTTGTTATGTTTCGTTGGGTTTGGCTAGAGTATGTCATTTTTTTAAGCTCCAAAAGAATCTTAAGAAGAAGAAGAAATTTTTACTCTAGAGAGACTCTATTCAAGACATTTCTTGGAAGGGCTTGTTCATCATTCTCTTCATAATTTTTTTTAATAAGAAATCTAGCTGTCATTCATTTTTCTGAATCTTTAAGGGAAATTTTTTTTCAAAGTGGTACTCGTAGTTTAATACAGACACATGTGTCAAAAAATAAAAAGACCCAAAGAATTCTACACATGCTACGTTTAGTATACCTCTCAAACTCTTTTTTTTGAGCTTGTGACTTTTTTTGTCAAATTTATTATCAAAGTCAATAAGTTATATGAGATAATTTATTACATTCATTTTTTTTAAAGTTTGGATGAAAATTAGACGGGAGGATGGTTTTATATGAATTTAGCTTGAGACTTGAGTTATGTTAAATAGTAAAAGTAATTATTTTTCTCTCACGCAGTTGATTTCGCATTTAAACTGCGTAGTCGTTACAAGTTCCTCCGGGAAAGGAGATCAGAGATACGAAGGAAGCAGAGGTCATTCTTATGTCAGTCTCTCTCTCTCTCTCTGTGTGATACACACAATTTTGGGAGTTGTAATGCATATGAAAAAAAATGTACATGGAAAATCATCAAGATTATTTTTTGTTCGTTTAGTCTGATCAAGCTATTGATGATTCAAGCTTTCATTCTTTGGGATGTGGAATTGAACATGAAGGAGAGTAAATGGAACTATTAATAATTGTATGTAATGAAAAAAAATACAAGATATTTTTTTTTTGCTCTCTGCCTCTGTTCAAGGCGGATATGTCAGTAGAGAGAGTGAGTACACGCATATGCTATTTTATCATGTATATGTTTAAGAAGAACAGAAAAATTGTTTCATCCTGCCAGCCACTGAGATATTAAGTCAAACTCTCTCTCTCTCTCTCTCTCTCTTGGGTAGTACAGTACAGTGAATAGTGGATTTTAAAATCATATACGTGTGTTAAATGATATGTATTAAGTTGTTATAAGCTCAATGTAAATTTTTTGGAGTTTGCTTTTAAAGGATAGAAGAGGGGTCAGAGGAGAGTTGTCCAGTCACACTTGCTCCTCATTGGTCATTCATATTTTACTACTCTCTCTCTCTCTCTCTCTCTCTCTGTATGACTACAGATATCTCACATTTCCCTTCATCTTCCTCTCCCATGTTATTGCCATTTGACTTGCTTTTATGTTATGCAATGTATTAAATATTTTTCTTCATCTCCTAGCCCATAACATGAATCATTCTTCTCATTAGTATATATTCTATTTGTAGCTATTAATAGTATTTTTCATTTGGTTCGTTGTTCCGTCTTCTTCTTTTGAATTAACTTGAATAATTATAAAAAAAATTTATGTAAAAGGAAAGGGGGGAGGGGGTAGCAAACTTTACGTCCATCCAATTCCAATTTCAATGAATGTTTTAAAGACGCATATAATATTTTTTTTTGTATATATTTTATTCTCGTATGTTGTTATCTTTAGTCTACATATATTTGTAGAGTGATTAATTTTCTTTTACACTGAAAGCCGTTAAAAAAATTCTCTAGTTACATGTATATTTATGTAGTGTGCACTTTTTCTTTCCCCATTTTGTCAACGGTTCTTTTTTATATTTATTTTTCCAAGAAATTATAGATAATTTTACAGGAGGGGAATTTTATTTTTTATTTGAGTCAATTGAAGGTCAATTGATTCTGGTCAAGAATTTTAAAAAGTCATGCTTTTGACACATAGTTTTAGGCCACAGTAAGCTGTAAGTACAAGTATGACCATTAAGTTTTTTTAGAATGAAAAAAAAGAACGTTTTATAGTCCATTTAAATTTAAACTGGAACAATATTAACCATTGTAAAATAATAATACATTATTTAGATGAATGAATTATTATTAAAGTTTGACCCAATTAGAGAAGAAACGTTCTGAGGACTTTAAAAAAAATAAATAAAATATCCTTCAGGATGTGTACAAGGTAGTATAGTTTTTTTTGTACCGGAAACTACGAAATGAGATTTAAGGGATTTTGAAAAAAAGATCATTATTTATCTCTCTCAGTTAACTAGAAGAATACACATTTTAAATTTTAATTAACTGAAAAAATGATTATTGTTGTCGTTGTCAAAAAAAATGGAGTGGGCTTTGTGTATTGAATTTTTTGAGGGATATTCTAAATTATAATGATTATTTATGAGCATTTTCATATTTTTAAAAACCAACTCGTGAATATCTATTCTCCTTGAACGAGCAGAGAGAGAGAGAAAAAAAAAGCACACAACTTTACATCAGTTTTGATTCAATGCTGTAACCAGTTTAATGGATAAGGACATTGTACGTACATATTGTGGATGCATTATGTACAGAGAGAGAGACATAAAGTACAATGGACAAAAAAATAGAGTTAAAAAAAGGGGGACAAGTATAAAAGTCAAACATTTATGAGATACTTAGAGAAAAGGTAAGGCATATCGACAAATCCTGAGCCTTGAGTATGTTTTAATAGTGCAGGACGTATGGGGAATGTAGTGTACTAGTGATGCTTGAGGAATGTGTCATGTTTTGCCATTCCTAAGAAATCGGAACTGGTTCTTTCATTCATACAACAAAACATAACACAATGTATTATAATTTATAATATAGGAGAATAGTCTACTGTTTAGCTTTGGTGTCTGACTTTGTCATTGAAATGTACGTGAGAACGCCATCCAACATAACAGGAGTGGTAACACAAAAAAACATTTTTTTGTACAGTCTTCTCCCTCTCCTCTCCAAATGGCTTTGAACAGTTTAGTTGTAATCAGTATTATTTTAAAGTCTTTGAGTTTCTTCCATAATAATTAACCCCCGCTTTTGACGAGAATGATATCAATGAACTTTATGTATTACTTCTTTTTTCTTCTTCTTTTTGTATGTACAGGGTACAGATACATACCTTGAAGCTGTCAATTATAATATTGAAAAAAATGTCAGACACTCCATATTATATTTCACATTTGTTTTTTATTTTATTTTTCTATGTCATTTGGCAATTGACTCGACAATTTGTAATCAAGAAAAAAAAATTCTGATTATTTTGTGGAGTTATGCCGAGAGGGAGAGAGAGAGATATCATGCATTTCCGTTTTGTAATTTTTTTAATATATCAAATTTAAAATATCGACTAAAGACATAAGAAAATGTGTATTGTTTAAATTATTTCTTTATACCTATTTTACATTCTTTTTTTGAGTACCTTTTTATTTTATATTTTGTAGAGAGAGAGAGAGAGGAAGATGAATATTGTACTATTAAAGTGGAGATGAATAAAGTCACTTTTTTAGAATGTCTAATATAGTTTCCATGTTGTATACGACTAGAGTCATAATCATCATTCTTTTAGATTAGGAATGCCACAAGTGAAAATAATACACATGGAGAATATATAGCTGTACACTGTAGTGTAGTCTCTCTTCAAGTTAGAGAGACAGATAAGAGAGCTGTTGTTTCATTTTAAAGTGCATTAAAATTCAGAAAATTCTTTTCCATATTATCTCAACATTTTGGTTCTTTTTTTCTCTCTTGCCTTTTAGTCAAAGTAATAACAGAACATGATGGCTCATGTAGAGATTTACTCAACCAGTACAAAAACACACAGGGAGAAAAGGAAAAAATGCTCTACAATTCGACAATCTCAAACCTTTTTTGTGTTTGTCTTTGAAACTTTTGTCTTTTATTTGACAATATATATTGAAGGGTAGTGTTGACATTGTTGTACAGGGATAGGGGTACAGATGAAATGAATCAGTTTGAAATTCTTTTTTTTCTTCTTATTGTCAATCTCAGAATTGAGATGGTTGAGAGACTGAGGGAGACTTTTGAGGCTTGAGATGAATGAGTGAAAGCATATGCCGCCAAGTGTAGAAAAAAAATGTGACAGAGAGAATGACATGCTCAAGAGAATCCAAAATAGGTCATCTCATGTATTCTAAATTATAATAGACAATATACATAACTACACACAACTATACTTACCATAGTTTAGAATTGAAGCGTGCTAATGTTACAATTATAAAAAATATTTTTACAACCATTTATGATTAAAGATAATCATATTCGTGTAATATTTTACATGTACGAAGTACAGTTTTTTTATATCTATGAGACAATTTTTCTCTCTCCATGTCCTGCATCTTGTCTTGTCTCTCTCTCTTAGAAAAATCAAAGAGAGAAGAAGTATTAAGTATCCGTATAGCCGTGACAATAGTTTTGTCACTCTCTTTGTTACATATCTCTGAAAAGACTCTATGAAATAAAGTCGAGAAGTACTTTCCGCTTCAGATTTTTGATTGAATTCTTCCATCTAAAATTGTATAAGATTGTATAAGTCAACTGAGTGTGCAGCCTTTTATTTCTCTTTTTTGTCATGATTCTATTTGAGAAATATATCTTTCACATTTATTTGGCAATAATTCTTTGTAAAAGTACTGTTTTGTAGATTTTGAATATACAAAAAAAACTCTTTTTTTGTTATATTACCTTGTCTATATACTCCGTATACTCGTATTTCCCCCTTTCTAATTTTGTCTCAAGTTTTATATATTTTTATTTATTTCCCATGTAAATATATTTAGATATAAAAGTATACCCAATTTAAATATCCTAGCCTTCAATTAAATAATTTTTAGAAATTCTTTTCCTCCTTCTATTCCCTTTCCCCAAAGGTGTGATGAGTCGAAGTGGAGGAATAAGGTTATTTTTTTAAATATATAAATAAATTCTTATTTTTAATGTATAAATTCCTTTGTCAATTACAATTCCTTTATTTTATGTCCATGTAGCTTCATAGTGTTGTTATATTGACTAGGGAAATATTTTAATACTTGTCCAATGTTCTGTAACAGATTCCGTCACAAATCAAATTGTGAGGCTGTGTGTACTCTCATATATCACACAAATGAAACTACGCCACGGTTTGTGTCTCTAAAAGTACAGAGAGAGAGAGTACCTTACAGAATTGACCTTTTGTATATAAATATTTTTTGATATTATTTTTATGCACGGTCTACATGTACAAAAGAGAAGAGAGGAGTTATACAGTGAGAATATTTTACTGGTATATTGCAATGAACGGGACAACATAAAATTACCTGCTTTTTAATTTTTTAACATGGTAAGGTTGGGGAAATGTTGTCCCGTTCATTGCAATATACCAGTAAAATATTCTCACTGTATATCGTGATAGGCTAAAAATAAAAAGAATAATAATTGGAATTATTCTCTCTCGCAATAGAAATAGAAATCATGACATTTTCTGTTCTATATTCCCCATTGTCAAGAGTTTTTTAAACCAACTCTTTTTATTTTATTGTCACATTCATTGTACACTCTGAATTGCAATTCCACTGTTGAGCATCTATGAACACAATGGTTATTACTTTGTGATGAAATTATATTTTCTTGTCTGTTCAATAAAAAAAATTATTTTTTTTATTCCATTTATCCTCGTACATTTCTCCCATTCTTTTTTTTACAAACACTACATATCTGTATGTACTTATACATGTAATTTTTTCCTTTACTAAGCCTGTCAAGTAAAAATTATATAAATTTATACTGTCAAAAAAACGAGACAAAAAAAGGAGTAGACGTCACAAGTACTAAGTTGGTTAAATAATAATAGAATAAAAATAATAACAAGTAATTCACAGATGAAAGATGAGTAGGAGTAGGATAGGAGTAGGGGGACAGGATTTGACAAAAAGATTTAAATGTTGAGGGATTAAATAAAATACAATAATAATAATTTTAATAAAAAAAAATCCATGTAATGACTTTAAGCCACCAAAGAGAGAGGCTGGAGGAGTGATGATCTCCAGTCGTTATTCATGTAGCATGTAGGGGGATGACTCTAGGTGCGTTTTATATTAGTCAAAAGGATTATTTATTATAATTTATAAAAAAAGAAGAATATTTTATTCTGTCTTCATCTTCATATATAATAAAGAATGACTTGAGGATGGTCCAAAGGAGTTTGAGACTATTGTGTATAAAATTGGTAGTACAGATTACAGATAATACAAAAAAAATTAACCTTTTTTATTTTGTACATGACGAGTCCAAAAAAAACTCTTTTGATACTCAACTCATAGACATGGCTGTGATTTGTTATTTCCTTTTTGCTTTAAAAAAAATTCTCTCGCATGAATTTAAAAAAAGTTGAGACAAAGTACATAGAAGAGAAAAAAATTTATACATTCTTTGACTTAAAAAAACCGTGACTATGGCCGTAAATGCAAAACAGAAGCCGTTGTGTGGTATTATTATTATTGTGGTTGGTACGAGTATGAGTTAAAAAAAAGAAGAGGAGGAGAAGAGGCCGTAACACCTGAAAGAGAGAAAAAAGAAGATTATTTTAAAACGACGTTATAAACAAGAAAAGGAGTGAATTAATAAGAAATTGCAGTAGCCTCGTATTGTTTTATTATTTATACACTACACAGGGAGAGATACAAAGGTTAGGAGTTGGTGATGATGTAAAAGATAAGAATAGCACACTAAATGCAGTTACAGGTTTAAAGAGTTTTGTAATAAGACGAGTGAGTGTACAGATATTACTTTATAAAGAGGTTTTTTTTATAGTTATCTTCCACATTATATAAATATATGTATGTACAATCTACACTACACTACATAACAATAAGATAGTGACTATTATTATTTAGCTAAGCTGTCGTTTTACTCTTTAAATGGGGATGAGGTGTACACGTTTGCAATATATATGATATATATAAAAATAGTATGAAGATTCTTCACTTGGTCATTGCTCGTTCTGCTCACACGGCGCCAGCAAATATTTTTCTCGCTTTACTGTGACGAACTGCATTTCATCTGCATTTCATCTAAATTGGTTCGATTCCCATTGAGATAACAACAATGATGTAGGATGGGAAACTCTTTTGTAGACTGAAAAAAATAACTTGTAGATTTGAAAACATGAAATATATAGTCTCTCTCTCTTGTGTACAGGAGAGAGAGAAGTCTATAAAAATAATTTTATCTCAATCCATTTTATATATCACTAAAAGATACTTTACATGGGTATATTGTATCAAAGTGAATAATCTTGTGAAAAACTGAGCAACTTCTTATGGGCCAGCCACAATATATCTGTAATCTTCGTCTGTGTACAGACAACAAACTTATTTTATATTTGTAGGATGCTTCCATGTCTTACTCATTTTTTATATATAGGTATAAAAAATCTTTTTTTGATCCTGTAAGACTTTTTTTTTGGTTGGTAAAATGGTAACCATATAGAATTAAGTTTTGCCGTCAATATAATAATAATATTTTCCCTATAAATAATTTTTTTTAACTAGGGATGGTGGTCGTGAGTAGTTTTACTTGATGGTTGATGAGTATCTGTAAGAGTCATGAGATGATATTGTCGATGTCCAAGTCTTGTTTATTATCCTACATTTTATAAATTATATTATTCCTTTATAAAGTAATTCGAAAGCTTCTGATCATTTTCTCTCTTCCTTTTTGTATAGTCCATTTCTCTGTACAATTTACAGTTGTGAAACTTTTTTTTTTGAATTTAGATTCTTTTCCTCTTTCTTTTAAAACAGTACAATATAGATTTTTTTTGAATGGGAATCGTTTCTAAAGGAGGATATAAAAACTAAGCTTGTTAATTCATTTAAATTTTTTTTTGGCCCACAAGAATTTAGACTTGTCTAAACATGCTCGTGCTAGAGTGAAGTTCGAAAAATAAACTCTTTTTTTAGAGCTCTATAAATTTAATTTGTAAAAACAAAAAGAACATTAGAAATGTTATAAGTCATTTGTTCACCAAGAAAAAAAACTAAAGCTAAAGTAAGAATCATTATAATATTAGTCAAGATAATAGAGAAAAAAAAACTAAAATTAAAATAAAGTGTCGAGTCAAAATGATCAGGGAGATTGAATCTCTTTTTTTTGGTTGTAATGTTATAAAAGGTTGAAAGTGAGCTATAGAATAAAATACGACTTTCTGCTAATTTTTCAGCTCTCTCTCTCCTTGTACTTATTTAGTTTGATGATAGAATGTCGTACAAATATATAAATTACTTGTATAGTAATTGAACGTGGCATTCGTATTTTTTTATTATTATGTGAAAGGCAAGGCCATTAAGTTGCATGATTTTAGATTAGACGAAAAAAAGGGAAAAGATGTGCAAAAAAGATTGTTATAATATTATAAGTAAGTAGATTAGTACAATTTTACTTAAATGTAGTTTTTAGTTTTATTATTATTATTATAAAAAAACTTTTTTCACTAGTCAGTCGTCAAATGATAATTGAAGGAGAAAAATCACAAATTGAGAAAAATGATTCTTTTGGCAAAAATTCCTCTTGGGGGAGAAGGTTGTCCATTTATGAAGAATTTTTTTAGAATGTTTGAAGATGAGTTTGATTTTTAAAAGTTATGACAAAGATAAACATTCAATGATTTTTATAGAGGATCATCATCATTGAACATTTTACAAAATGTAAATCTCTGTAAAATTCTCATTTGGTAATTTTTAGCATTTTTTTATTCTGAAGAAGTACAGGCAGAAAGCTGTGTGGAGCCTGGGATAGTAATCAAGAAATCACATTGAATTTTTTGGAATGTGTTGTTCGCATATATAAAATTTATATTTATTTTTTATGTTAGAGTATTCACGAGTATGTCGTAATTTGATGAAACTTGTGTGCTAGTTTTTTCCCCTCTTCTCTGTTTTTTACATATAAAATTCTTCCTCTCTCTCTCATATGTAATTAGTAGTCTTCTAATTAGATACATAATTATTGCCGATCCTTTCAACTTTTCCTTGTACACTTAAATATGTTGATATTATGTTCATCCCAATTAAAGTAGTCTTGCTGTATTTTTTTGAAGAAAAGTTTTTTTAAAATATTGAAATGACTAGTTACCTTACTTGAGTTGAAAAATGTGAGAAGAGAATTTTCAAGTGATCACAGTAAGAGTCAAGAAATTTAATTAATTATTATGATTATAATTATATATTGACTTTTTCCCTATCCACACTAGGATCTATTTTTTTAATTTTTATCTTTTGTAATTTTATACCCTAATCAAATCTCACATGATTTACAGTTTATCTCTTTGTTGTTGTTGTTGTCTGTTTTTTTAAGAAATAGAAATGATTTTTATATGGGTAAAATAAAAATTGTCAGGTAATAGTTATTATTTAAAT
Organism: Arrhopalites spinosus; assembly: GCA_034700945.1. Taxonomy (NCBI): domain Eukaryota; kingdom Metazoa; phylum Arthropoda; class Collembola; order Symphypleona; family Arrhopalitidae; genus Arrhopalites; species Arrhopalites spinosus. The sequence continues at coordinate 9,932 of JAQIVZ010001177.1, forward strand.
ACTCTTTGAATTTAATAGAGGAAAAATTTTGATTTTATTTTTCTTCCTCTATTTCTAAACATCTCTCTCTCTCTCATCATCAGCTATTGTATCAATAGTATGAGACATGATTTATAATGGATGAAGAAATAGAGAAAAAAAACTCATGATTATCCACTAGTACTCCACTAGGTATAAGAGTAGTTTTAAAGCTCTTTTTTTATTATAGTTAATCGGCTTTTTAGTGGTCTTGCAATTTTGTGTAAAAAAATAATAGACTTGATTTTATGCCTACATTTAGAGTTTAAAGAAGAATGTAATAACCCCTGAGTATTTTTTATATGTATCTCGCTTGGTATTAAATTCAAGTCTACGCAATGAGGGCTTGATTTCACTCATGTAATTCAGACTCTCTACTCGTAATAAAAGACAAACGGAGGAAATGAGAGAGAGAGAGACTTGATGTAAAAAGAGTGAGCAAATCTGTAAAAATGTGGATTTAAAAGCATGCGTGAGCGATCATGCATTTTTTGGCTTTCTTGTGTATTAGAATGGAGGGGTAAAAAATCTCACAATTGTGGAGATACTCGTACATACCACTCATAAAGTGTGTAGAATAAAAAGTTTTAAAAAAGGGTGTTTATTTATATTTCTTTATAAAAAAGAGCGACATGGTTTGTCGCAGAGTGTCACAATTTTTAGCATGTAAGGAAGTACGATTTGATTGGATTTACCAATACTTTTTTTACCCCTCTTGTTTGCCGCTACCACCACACTCTACTATTTGAGACACTCGAGTTTAAGTTTAGTCTTATTAGTATCATGATTATTGTAGAGATTGTGTGTACATTTTTTGTATTTTTGTGTTGAGAACCAAAGGAGGTTTTTCCGTTTCCCCATCTTTTCTCTCTGCCGTTTCATTCGTTGCCCTCTCTCTCTGTCTGTGTCTCTGTATATTTCCAAGGTTTTTAAAGGGAAAAAAAGACAAGGATGAGCCTCCTTTAAAAGATATTCTGCAAACTACAATTGGTGTTGTTTCTTAACGCTCTTTTTGTACAGCACGCACAAAAAAAATTTGGCACTTCCGGGAACTCAACAGAGTGTATGTAAAGTCAAGTCTTTGTTGTTTGTCCTAGTGCTTGCCCCATTCTCAAAAAAGTAGGCTAGTATTCTGGTTAATCATGTAGCTTTCAAGTCTATTCGTTTGAGATTTTGTGAAAAGATGCCGATGCATATTCGTAGAATATAACACACAGAGAGAGGCATATACTTTTATATGAAAGAGAGTGGCCACTGTGGCGTAGCATTAGGTAGGTCTATCCTCATCATGTGGGATGGGAGTCTCTCTTGACTCAAGTCTTGTATATAAAAGTGTAGGGAAGATGAGGCTTTTGATCATATAACACCACAGCATACCAACATATTAAAATCAGGTCTCATTTAGGTGGATAATGATTCACGCTTTTTTGTAAAGTGTCTCTATATAAACACTTTTTAAAGCGTGTATACGTGTAAAGAGATTTCAACAACAACTACGAAAATGTCATCTCTCTTGAACATCTTCTTCCCCCCTCTCCCCCTCCTACTCCCCTCTTTGTCGGTATTTCCCTCTTCATTCACAATCATGAGGATGTCCAATGAGAATATTTTAGAGATATTCATATATAGACTACCTGTTGCGTGTGTTCGCATTTTAAAATATTCTTGTACGCATGAAAAAGAGAGATATTAGGATGAACTTATAAAGTCTTTAGTAGGTAAATGTAAAAAATTAAAAAATGTTTTTTGGGGGGTTTACTACAGTGAAAATGGATGAGAGGGAACGTTCGGTTTTTTGTGTGGTATGATTCATGAAAATGAATAGGGAAGGAGGTGGAGGCGGTTTGGAGCTGGAATGGTTGACTTACCGTTTCATTGTTGAGCACCTCTCTCTCTCTATGTTGCTTACGTCATGATGGTATTTATGATTGTGTGGGTCCGTGCTGTAGAGATAATTTATGATCCTGCTGTGGGGGTAAAACCCAGAACTAAATTCCACAAACAGAGCTCGTTTTTATCCTACTTCCATGAGGATGAGGATGTGAATGAATTTTTGCTTTGCACATGCATCCATTTATCATATTATTATCTTCTTTTAAAATAAAAATTCTCTTTTTTTGGGGGTCTATTAACTTTATATCTGTATTATTATACAATCTATTCTTTTCCAAGCTCCAGTTTCCGTCTATAATTTTACTTTGACTAGTGTCACAGTACTGTCAACTATTTTAGGTCAGAGTCAACCTTCCAGTCTAGTCTAAATTTTTGATTTACTACTTCCATTCAATTCTCTTCTTTTTTTATCTTTCTATTAAAAAATTTATAACATTCTTTCCATTTTCACTTTTATTTGTCACACTTTCAGTTCATTAATTAAAATTTTTGAGTGGAGGGAACATAATTAGAAATTCCTTTGGTTGTTATAAAATTGTATGTACGGATATAGAAAATATTAAAAGTCGATTTTATTGGGGAAAATTTAGAATTTAATAAATAATAAAAACTGTTTTGTCAACAGTCAAGATGATTATCGTGCCTTCGTACATGTCACTCCATGAATAATGCCTACGACGTATAATTTTATACATTATTGTTTGAGGGCCGTTTTTTACATTGTAACAAAGCCAGTGATCAATTTTATCATTATTTGACAAATTTTTTTTCCTATTTTGCCTTTGTTGGGATATTTCCCTCCATGTTACAAAATAACAAATGAGACTTGATGAATCTCTGTGTATGATCTCATGTAGTAATTGTTGTAATTTTATTCTTTCCACTCACACATGACATTCAGTCTTAGAACTTTTGGCTTGAGAGAATGACGGACACGGACATTTGTAGAGTTGCTAAAAAAAATTGTGCAAATTTTTCATGCACTCCCTCCCCCTCTTTCTATTCCTGATTATTTTTGCTGTTGACTTTTTTTAATGACAGTGTAAAAAAATACATTATACAGGTCTATGTATAAGCTAAAAGAGACTCCTCTTAATATACAGAACTCTGCCTAACACACAACATACTTAATTTTTTTTAAAGCGCTCATTCATGAACCGCTTGCAAACTTTGCCTTAACTCATTCAACTGACTAAGCTTATTATAATAAATTTATTATTATACAAGGGATTGTGGCAACTATGCAAAATACTACAGATACTTGTATAATAAAAATTCCCTTTTGTATTACTTCCACCTCCACCGGCTTTTTTTCTATAAAAAATTGTTTTATTTTTATTTGTCAAGTTTGTATCTGTAGATAAGCAAAGGGATAAGTATACTCATTTATTTTTTTGCATTTTAAGTATCAAGTGAGTTTCATTCATACAACAAATTTTACATATGTACAAGTATTACGTATAAGTTATACATCCCATCGGCTAGCTTTTATATTTTGTAGTGTCACATCATGCAATCAAGTCGTGGTGAATATGTACATAAATTTTTTGCATGTTGGTTAAAATGTACAGGATATGTGATTGGTTATCGGGTAGAGTTTATTTCTTGATCCTTCCTTTCATAAAAGACAAATTTTTCTTGTGGATGCATTTTTTCTATACAATTTTCAATTCTATAATATGGATATTGTTACAAGTATCTGTATACTCATTTTTTTAATGATTGAGTAGCGATGAATATGAAATGTGCCTGGTTGATGTACAAAAATTTTTTGACACAATACAATATTTCTTTTTTGAAGAAGAAGAGACGCGTGAGAGCCAAGTTGAATTTACACGAATTTTAGCACGAAGTATATTTTTTCTTGTACACAGTTTCAATTTAAAAAAGGTTAGAGAGACAAAATAAGAACTTGTACCTCTACACCTTACCCCTGGCTATACGTATAGAAATTGAGTATAAAAAGAGTAATGGTCTGTAGGACCAAGTTTTAACAAGGGACTGATACTGATATGATGGACGTGCAAAAAAATATCTGTATATCCAATATATTTTTTTTTGTATCTCTCTCTCTCTCTCGTCTCTGTGTAGGTTGCCGAAATGCACTAAAGTAAACCTCAAATAAATAATAGAGGTGACCTGCGCTACTCTTGCTCTTTTGCAAAAAATCGAGCATAGCCCCCATCATGATTTTATATATACATACATTGTATAGAGTACAATTAATAATCTGTACAAAATACAGAGAGAGAGTGAGAGATGGAAATAGAAGGGAGAGTATGGTAGTCAGTCATGTACAGATACAATTGAGTATCTGATCTGTAGTGTAGTAGTACACGGTAAAACATGACAAGAGGAGTACATAATAGTTGGAGATTTTCAAGTGAATACTTTTTTTTGTGCTGTCAGTATGTACAATGGTTTTTACTATAGAGATTCTACAAAACCTTTCTCCTGCTCGGCTTTAATTATATGTACATATAATATGTAATGTAATGCATATATAGAGAACCTTTTGTATGCGAATTTTCTATAAGAATGGCAAGAAGCTTTTTTTGCAATGTAACTCTGTGTTTTGTACAACACATTCATATTGATTAATCATTTGAAGGGAATTTGAATGCACACAATTTATTTTACTCTGCAGTACATAATCTGTATGTAGTTGAATAATGTACGTACATATTTATTTTTGTTTCAAAAAAAAAATTAATGGTAGATTGTATACTGTCTAGTTTGCGAATATTTATATACATTAAAATACAGATACATTGCATTGCTTCTCCTTGATCCTCGATTGTTCAGAGTCCTGCATTTGCCATACTCGTATCAATTTACAGATGATGACGAACCGTTCTATTTCATTATAATAAATGGTGATAAGAATATAAATGCATTATATATTGTAGAACTTATATATACATATTATTTATAATACAATTTTGTAATTCTTTATGCATGTTTATCTCGCGGCTCAACGTGAAGTTTCCTCTTCCTTTCTTTTTTTCTGTTTATTTAGTGACTAAAAACAGAAATAAAAGTTTACCAAAAAAAACTTTTCTACTACGTATGTACAGATACTACTAAATAAAACAATAATTACAGTCCCAAAATTCTTCTGAGGTCATGTGGGATGAGATAGAAAATTAATTATTTAGTTTTTAGTTCTTTAAAAGGGAAAAAAGTACTTGTACATTTTTGGAGTCTTAAAATTTAATTGTTTATTTTTTATAAATAATTTTATAAAATACCTAAACAAGTCCTCAATAGTTTCTTTGAATTAGAGAGACAAAAAAAGATTGATGCCAATAGTTTGTATTATGTTTATGTTAGGTATGTCAAACTCCTGTGGTGTTATTCGTAATTTGTATGTACACTCTGAGCTCCTTTTGGACGTATAACGTGTAGAGATGTTTTTTTTACATGGGGAAAATGGCTGGTACTTATGGAATAAATATTTTAGTGAAGGTGTATTGTATTCAATTTTTTTTCCTATGTTAAATAGTAATTCTTACCGCAGAAAATATTATGAGGATTATATTCATCATTGTTTTATTGTGATTTTCTATTCGTGTCAGTTGTCATCTGTTCATTCACAAGAGACAATGGGGGTATACTCCTAAGTTGTTCACAATCGGTAGTCATCATCTCCTAATCAGTGTTGGCATCTAAATTTCCAATTTATTTCTATTGCTTAAATTTTCTTCGACCTCAAAAACTCATTTAATATTAACTATTTTATTATAAAAGTTTTTTTTCTTTGGAACCACGAAGAAGAAGTAAGTCATTTTTGTACAATTTTGATTCATTTTTCTTCTTCGTCTTCTATTCAACGCCTTCTCCTCAATCCTCATTCTCAATCTCCTCCTTTTTTGCCAAAATTGACGTGCCGTGAAATATGAATTTCATTGACACGTCTACTACCTTATGGTTATAGTGTATTCGTTATATAAAAATACATTGTATTTAAATTAAAACTGTGTTAAAGTTTACAAGAGAGAGAGACACCTGTGATTATTTTATGAGTTGCGAATTCTTGCGAATATAAAAATATACCTCCAAGTTATACCTACCAGCTACCATACTTATTATTTTTATTGATTTTTTGTTTATGATTTTGCATGATTTTTTATAAAATTTAATTTTTCTTGCTTTCAAGGATTATGTCTGTAAGAACAATCTGCTGATGTCAATTGAATGCACTCCTTACTGAAGTACTGACAAACGTCGAGTGAAAGCCTTGAGAGAGAGACGAAAACGTGAGAAGACAAGAAGAAAAGGGAAATATTTTTTTTCGTCAAGTTCTTGTCTACGACGACTATCTATAATTAATGTTGAATGCGATGGTTTCCTCAGCGGGAGAAATAAATCCCGCTCACCATGGTGACTTGATTTACAGTCCAGTGGTGGGTCAGAGTAATGCGTCAAGTTCGCCAAATATGATGTCCTGTGAATACCATCCAGCATATGGACAAATACCCCCAGACTGTACGTACTATCCTGAATATCAGTACTGTGGTCCAGAAGCTTATCCACACCCATTCTTTCATCTCCATGAATCACAAATATCAGGTACATCCCCCACTTTTTTTCTCTTCAAAACCTACTAACTGCTCATACTAACTACAAGTCCAAAACTTGTCAAGTGAAAAAAACTTGGAAACTTTGAGTTTGAGTATTTAAAAAAATCTATAACTTTTCTTTTTGTATAAAAATGGTAAAAAAAGAAATGTTATGAAATTCTAAATTTTACGTTCTCTTTTTTACGTTACTAGATAATTGTATGAACGTAGAGTTAAAATTAAATTATATTTTTAGAAAACACCTACATACATCACACAAAGTTGAATGAGTTTTTTTGGGAATACATAAAATTATTAAAAAATAATAATAATAATTTTGCCTGTGTGATGTCGCCAGTAAAAAAAGTTATTTTAGTTCTATGTTCTATGCAAGATCAAGGGACTTGTATCCTTAATTGAATTAAAAACTTTTGAAGGTATCGTCAGGGAGGAGAAAACATTTGGGAATGGGAGAAAAGAAAGTTGAATGTTGAGTGGGTGCGTGGGTGAAAAGTCAATAAAATAGTTTGGTTCATAAATACAACAATATGGTATCTTTGTATTATTTGACTGTTATTTTCAAATATGGCTAAAAGAAATACATGTGCTCCTTCTTGTGTGTGTGTTGTCGTAGGTTGAGAGAGAAAGATAGAAATTTGAAGCTGTTTTTTTATTGGGAAAAGATATTAAGAGACGAGGGTGATGAAGATATTGCGCTAGTGGTGGTCTCCTGGAGAAAATGAAAGACGGTAGTTGAGAGCGTGGGTGGAATCCAAATTCGGTAGAATGTATGATTCCTCACGTATCTATCTATCATGAGAATACTTGAACGTTTCCTCACACACACTAAGCACATTCTCCTTTTACAAAAAGTGTATCAGTTAGGAAGGAAAAAGACCATACGGAAAAAGTTGAGGGAGGAGAAAGTCGAAAAGAAACTTATCGATCGATTTAAGTTGAGGGTGGAGGAGAATCAAATTAGCGTAGGTTGCATGAAGGTAGGCAAAGATGACGTCCGTTCAAATCTCTACACGGAGCTGTGCAGTAGTCTCATGATGAATGCGTTGGAGATGATGCATAATGTATACATATGTCTAATCCATGAAAACTTGTTACACTTTTTCCCACGCATCAAGTCTCAATGGAGAATTGTGTGCATCCATCTCTCTCTCTCTCTGTCTCTTTTTTTATTCTTTTCATTTGGAAAGGTCATGTCAGCACACAACAAAAAAAACTCCCACTTTAAAAAAACTATTGTTAATAATTAAATTACTACCTTTTTTATTGTTTAAACTTAATGAGCTTTTCCTATCTACAATTTGTTTCATGTGGTGGTGCCTCCTAAATTTTTATAATGATTCAATACGCTCACACTCTTGTTTTTAATTTAAAGTTAAATTCTCTTTTTTGACCAAATTAATTATCTGAGTACTCTTGACATGGTCTTTGAAGAAAATTTGATGAAGAATTCATTATTGAGCAGTAACACTTTTCATTTTAGTTTAAATAACATTTTACTTGAATTTTCCCCGTTACCATGGATTAAAATTTCAATGTTTTATTTTATGTTAAACATTTTTTGTTAAAATTATCCTAAAACTTGTTCAACTTGACTTACATGCCCTACTCACAAAACCCACATAGAGACTCCTCTCGCTAGTTGACTGGAGATGTCAAAGACTCCATCATAAGTCAAGTAACTTGCCTTTTGGTAGAGACATTTTAGAAAATTATAAATTATAATATCGTCCTGACCTTGTGTGAGTTGAGTGACTTGAATAATTTTTTAACTCCAGTTATGTGTGATATTTATATGTAGTACAATCATATATTATACAAAAAGTAGTCTACCATTTTTTTTACTTTGTGCCATGTACGAGAAATAAGTGACTACTATTATTTGTCTTTAAAAAAAGTTTATTTTGTGATAAGAAGAAAAATATATAATATTTAATCTTAACGTTAAAAACATTTAAATTGAAGACAAGAACGTTGAAAAAGGATTTTTTATTTTTACTCTCAAGAAAAGTTTGAAAACATGTTTTCGGATAACACACTCTACTATACAACATACGAATATGTCCCTGATCTGGGTTTCATGGGAAAATGTAAGATTATAAAAGAGTTGAACCATATTATTATTATTTATGCAAATATTTATAAATTAAACTTTCTCTCTCTCTCTCTCTCAATTTTATAGCCAAAAAAAGTTTTCAAAAAAAGTTTTTCACAAAAAATAACTTAATATTATGACGAAGAAAAGAGAGAGAGAGGAGCGGGGGGGGTACTATTTTGTACCCGTTTGACATGTGCATGTGCTTTTGCATAAAATATAAAATTTAACTTTTCTCCTTTCTTGAGTCTGAATATTCTAACTGCATAGTACAGAAGTGAATATTCACGAAAAATGTTTCAAAAAAACTAAAGTATGTAAATAATTGTAATGACTTTGTATTTCTTTATTTTTTTGAAAGAAAAAAAAGAAACAAAAAATCAAAGCCGATGAAAAGAAAGTTAAAGAGTTATTTATGCACCTAGTTAACTGAATTGTTATGGTCAGTCTATGTTTAGAAGATAATAATAATAATTAAATATTTTGTGTCTACATTCTTCAACATGTATCATGTAAATTGTGATGCATCAAAAGAAGGAGGATTCTCTCTCTCTCTCTCTTGTCTAGTTTTCTTGGTTGAATGTTTAATAGACAAGAGAGTAATTTTTGAAAGATTTATTTTTATGAGAACATTCAATTCAACAAATGAGTAGACGGTTTTCTAGCGTAGGCGTAGTACAAACTTAAAATATTTTTTTGATGTATTGAGAGAGAGAGAGAGAGAAAATTACAAAGCCCTTGTAAGCTCCTGCATCACTTGATATGCTTGTCCATATTACACCTTACATTAATTTATTGTCCGCATACTATTCCTTTATATAGTCAAATCCTATTTTTAAAATAGACAAAAGAAGGCTAGTGTAGACATGTACCATCCATTGTAGTTTGTAGTTTTGTGTATAATTGACTCGCAAAAGTCTCGAGATCGCCGTTAGGTCGGCTAGAATGAATACAAACTTTTATTGTACTTGGCTCTGCTCAATGCTCACTAAAAACTATTATATGATACACAGTCCTAGCTCATATATTTATATACCTCTCTCTATAATTCTCTCAAATAACAATTGAGTAAAGTCAAAGTGTTGATTTGATGAATGTCAGTCAATGGACTTGGACTTTACAGAGGGGGGGACCAACTATGGCCATGAATAATCCAAACATTTGCTATTCCTCTCTCGGTCTCTCTCAAACTACAGATGTATTTAGCTGATGGTTTTTTGTGCAAAAATCTTATCGGAAGTACACATGAGGGTAGAATAATCATAATAACTTGGTATATTATTAACAAACTGCAGATATATATTAAATATATTTAATACAAGAGAGAGAGAGAGAGAGAGAGAGAGAAAGAGAGAGAGAGAGGGGTAAGAAATGTGTCCATCAATTGTTTTGTTCAGACTGGATACACAATATAACAACTAAACATGTAAAAGAACTTTAGGAGGGGATGCATATTCATGTGCAATTTTTTTTTCAAAATAAAATACTAAGCTAAATGCAGAATGTCTCATCTCATGATGGGATGGGGTTGACGGTGACGATGTGTATATTGTAGGGATGCGGATGGTATGATGAGAATTACTTTACGAGTACCATGACGATGACGGTAGGTTTGGTTGGCTGGTGTGGTTCATTGCCTCACCAGTTGGAATTTTTTAAGAGAGTCTGCTCTTTATACATGTTCAACATCAACACAGTCATGTACTGTGTGTGGACTGTATGCTGAGTACAAATAATAATGGATATTATTATAAGGACTATATATCTCTATCTTTATTCTTCTAGTACTCTCTAGTATATCTCTAGACAAACTAATAGACGAGAATAGTAACAGATAATTGCATGTAAGTGGATTGTGGCTAAATTTCTTATGTGTGTGAGAGAGATGAACAATAATAATTATCGGTGATCTATTCCGTTGAAACCACATGTTGGACTTTTATATATATAGAGCTATATAATCCTATCAATGTGTGTAAAATTGTGAAAAAAAACTGGCCGTAAAAATTGAATTTAGGTAATATAATATATATGGCGATGCCGATGCGACAGAGATGTGTCGGTAAAGGTAGAGAATTTGTGGAGGATATCAACAAGAGAATAAAAAAAATGACAAGAGGGTATCAGTTGATTGTATCATAAAATTGTAGTGGTAGAGTTAGAATTATAATATGGAAGAACATTGTTGTAATCTTGAGAGGTAAAAAGAGATGTGCAAGGAGTTTTGTGTATGTGCAGCCAAGTGTAAATTGACCCATAATATAATTGTTCCAAAGGTGTAATTGACCCCAGTGCCTCTTTTTTTTGTTGGTGAATGTCTAAAACATATTTTTATTATAATATTTACTTTATGAAAAAGTTTTCCAACATGTTATTCATCAAAGAAATGATATGGGATTATTTCATGTATTTAAGTACACACAAAACAATGGAGGTTCGGTTATAACATTACTCAATGCTCAAAAATAAAATAATAATATACAAAAGTAAAGGTCTTGAGTGTACGTGACGAGTGTGCATTCGGTGCTTCCGCATCTGTTGGTTCATTAAATGACGTGGGTGTATAATAATACAAATAATGAGATGATATTATTATAATCTTGTTGTATTTATCAAGATGTGTTTTATTATTTCTTGGTAGAGATTCATATTTGTAGTGAGAATGATGATCATGATGGCTTATTGAGTTTATTGTATTCTTTTTCAGGCCCAATGACTGTTCCCTTGGTGTCATCAAATTCCAATCCGCCTATTCCACTACCAATGCAAGGTATTTATATTATGCATTTTTCATATTAATAAACTACGTAGTTATACATTACAATTTGTTCTAAATATTGACATAAAATTCAATCCATCAACACATTGTATGGAGGTAGGTTCTATTCATTTAGAATTCAAGTTGTAAAAATATTTTCAATCCATGACCAACTAAAATGGAGAATTGTTATTGTTTTAAATAATAGAAAATTAATTAGGTGATTTTTTTTTTCTCTTCTTCTTCTTCTTGTTTCAATTGTGAAGCAAAACTTGTCATCTGACACAGTTCACAACCTTGGCATATTGCCAATGTCAAGAATTGTACAGTAAAATAATTGTACACACAATAAAATGACACAAATTCAACCATCAATTCAATCTCTCTCTTAACATTTTACAGTAGATTCATGTTCATGTTAAAAAATGATAAGTACATATGTACGATCTTTGTATGGGATTGGATGCAATGTCATTACTGTCAAATTTAATAGTTTTATATTTTGATATGTAGTTTTAGTAGTTTGTAATTAATTACCACATAAAAAATAAATACTAAAATAATGGTGGTTTTTTTTCTCAAAAATCTAGTTCCACAGGGTCACGTGGTCCAACAAATAGTCGATGAAAATGGTACCTTAAGACATGTCATTGTGTCGCCAGACGTGTCACTTTGGGGTCACCAGGGGCCATGGTTGAAGGTTAGTAATAAAAATATGACAACATTTAAATTTAATAGAGTAATCTTTTTTTAGTAGAAAAATATGTTAGACTGTACTTTTTTTTAATTGACCAATCAGAGGACATGACATATTTCATTTAATACAAATTTGCACACTGATTTTATACACAAAAACTTATCTGTTTATGAATGCGATTATGATTATGGAATAATTTTGAGGTTAAAAAGTTATTAAAGGGAAAAAAAAGATGATGACATGTCATCATGATAGCTCATTTCATCTCCATTTGTAAATTTGATAATATTGTGCTTACTTCATTTTGATGATGATTTCCTTCACTTACCACCTGTATCACACACAACAGAGAGAGAGAGAGAGAGAGAGAGAGACAAGGGGGGGAGATAAAGTGAGGCACCTACCCATGCTATGATTTTTCATGTAATGATTACATAACTACCTTATACTACAAAGTCAGCATGGCCCATGGGGTAAACAATTTCACGGGCCGTTTCTCCCGTCCTTCATTCTATATTGTTTTCCACTTTTAAGCTATGAATTGAACTTGAATTAAAGGTGCGGCCTAATAGATGTTGCAGACTCTGATTCACAGTCGTCTCCATCTCAGTCTCTCTCTGTGTTTGTCTCTATCTCAAAAAGATACTAGTCAGTGTGTAAGTTTTTGGTTTTAAAAATGCAGTCAGGTGGTAGGAGAGAGAGAGAGAGAATAAATGATTTATTCTAGATAGTTAGTAATTTAACATTTTTACTCTTATACAGATACACACGTCTCTCAAACAACTCGTATAAAACTTAATGGTATACGTATTACGTCCCTAGGTCGGTCTAGCGGCAGCACACACGGTCAATTTTGACTTTGTGTCGTTTTTTCTTCTTCTTCTTCTGCTGTTGTTGTTGATTCTGATCTATGATCTTGTGACCAGTTGTATCCATCACTTATAAAGTCTTGTCCACATTATGTAGCCATTGCCATGTGATGGTTGCATAGTAGTCGACGAGACGTGCTGTAAAAGAGCTCTCTCTCTCTCTACTACAATCCTCCTCTCAGTTAGTATTATGAAGGTAATGCTCATTTTCAAGGTAGGCAAAAGTTTATTGACCTGTGTAGGGCTTGTTACCTCCATCTCTCTCTCTCTCCTCCATTCTGTTGACCATACATATGTTATATGTTCTGTTCAAGTCGTAGTTATACATGTCTAATATGTCTCTCTCTCTCTCTCTCGTCTTCTGTATAATGTCACGAATTTAATGAGTCCGTATAGTTTTTTTTCTTCTTCTCTTGAGGTACAACGACATTGAATCCTTGGTACATATAGATATAGACATACCATAATAAATATTATATATAATACGAAAATTCTAATGTTGAATTGTTAATTCTTTTCTGTCTTTGACTGTTTTGGAGAAAAAGATTCACGAAATGAAACGACCAGTTATCCATACGCAGGCAAGTATTCAGATATGGATGTACCACAATAAAGAGATGTGTTTGCGTGCTAGCTCTAGACGAGACAAGTGTATCGTTTTTATTACCCCTCTCATTTTTTTTTGTTGCACACAGTCCATCCATACATCCTTTTTGAGCAAAAGAGCTTTTGCTAATTATATACTTTGGCTAGAGAGAGAGAGAGAGAGAGAGGACGGGAGAGGACAGGCTTGTCTTTAGTCTATACAACAACCAAAAATTATAATAGCATCACCAGCCAGTAGCCCAGCTTTAGTTTGTCATTAAAAACAAACACGATTATTATTAGTGCTTCTAACTCTGTTTTACATTTATTTTTCCTATTTTGTCTCGTCCTCTGTACTCTGTACACATATGCAGATAAATAGAAAATGTTGTACAATTTATACATTTTTAGAGAAAATGGAAGGCTGAGACAAATCATGATGATTTAAGAGCTGTTTATTGTGTACTATGAAAAAGGGCATATTTATGACATAAAACACATAAAATATTTAAATTATTATATTATCATTACATATTCATAAACTTGAGACACCGAACAGATGAGGCCCCTACGTAGAATACAGAACACACACTCTCTGTACATACATTTACATTTAAGTACAAGACAGGTGTATTTTTATGAAAGGTTAATACAAAACTACAGCTTTAATACTTATTATGATGTACATATGTGTACAGAGTTATGGAAATAAATATTTTAATGCTTATTGTGTTTTTGTTGAGGGGCTGTAGAAATAAATATAAATATAATGTAGGAAACGTTAAACTGTACACTGTACTCCTCGTAGAACCAAGTGGGATTCTTGAATTATTGAAATAGAAAGGAGTTTTATTTTGTCACTTTAAATGTATGAACAACAGTAGTGACTGACTACTCATCGTCAGTATAACAATTACAAAAGATATCTATGTATTAGGATGCGTAGTGTAGTCTTAAAACTGTTACCAGTTTTTAACTTGAGGTTTTGACCTTTTTCGATGACAATTGTTGAACCTCCTTTCTAGATTACAGTCTTGTGTCTTGTTCATCTGAATACTGTGACAAGTGAGGGGTACATGCAATACATGTACAAAAATGTTGTATGGGAATAAAAGGAATATGGCGACAAGAGAAATTACCGGAAAGAGAGCTGAATAACAAGACAGTAGCTAGTCAACCATTTATATTTATATACAAATACAAAAAAGGGAGAGCCCTAAGGTACAATCAAAGGTGCCATTGGGGAACAAACCCGGATTAAAAGTATTCCCATCAAATTACTGTAATTATTACACTCTTAATTATATACTGAGAATTTTTGCAACATTTTCTAATATTCTATATTACTAATACTGTATATTATTTTTTCACCCGTACCTATGTCTCTCTTCTCGTGTTTTCCTTCCTTACAGTCTGACTCATATAATTCCTCCTGACTTTGTTGATTTTCCTTATTAACACTTTTACCTGTAATCTATTGAGTCTACTACAGAGATACAACACAGGTGTTGAAATATCTAATACATCATTATTAGTTGTATTAGTAAATTCTCTCTCTTATTATTATCAAGTGTAGAGGAGGAGGAGGGGATTATTGCAATAGGAACCGGTAAGGTGATAATCTTCCTCGTAGTATCTCCTGTATATTGTGAAACACATTGTAGGTACATATATAATATAGCCAATATATCATAATAATAATCTTTATTAAACTTTCGTTAGTCCGTGTTCCTCCTCCTCCTACTTTTCTACCCCCTTCATTAATTTTCTTTTAATTTTATACTTTTGAAAATTTGAAAACGTAAAAATAAAAGGAAAATAATTTGTCTTTTAGTGCATGTGTGTGTGTGTGTGGAAAGAGGTGATGTATGGCACTTTTTCTTGTACTAAGACTTGTACTTGTATTGTAGGTTATGTACAATGTAGAAAATCACAAGATGGTTATCTTATGATTTAGTTTGATTTGCATGCACACAACACACATGTGTACGTCAATTTGATTATTTATTAAGTCAAAATTTACAGTTAGAGATATGTGTGAACGTGTGAAAATGTACCCCCCCCCCTCTCTTGTTTGAGTTTGAGCTTGGAGTATCACATGGCCTGTGAGAATGGTACAATGTTGATTGTCAGTTGAGATTTTTTTGTGTGTAAAGTTATTATTTTTCATCCTAAGAATTATAACAGATAAAAAGAAAAGAATTACAAGTCATAGCAGGTGAGCGTGAGGATTTCAATATTATTTTATTGTTGATGATGTACGATGGTTTTTTTGGTGTAGAGAGAGAGAGGAGAGTTTGGTATAGTTTACAAGTGTTTCTGTTTCAAAAGGGGTACAGAAATTCAATTTTGTAGTATTTGCTTATAGTTGAAGGAAAAGCAATAAATAAGATTCCACGGCAAATTACAGTTTGTAAAAGGGGATGTTACAATGATGGTGATCAATTTGCACTTTATTTTAATTTTTCAGTATTCATAGTGTACTTATCTGTATATATTTATATGGAGAGTGTCTTATTCATTCAAGAAAACAACAAAAAAATTAAGTTTACAAGTAAAAGTAGATGGACTCATTGTTACAGTATCTCCCCCCTCCCCCCTTTTTTTCCTCTCTCTCTCTCTGTAAAACAACTTGTGTGACCTACATGAGACGACTTGAAGACGAGTTAGACCTTTTAGGTTAAAAAAATATTTTTTTCCCTCATATCACCACCAAAGAATTTTCTTGAATGAATGAGCCAAATGTGAATGAATGAGATTAACTGTTTGTGTACTCGTATGAGAGAGAGAGATGTAACATGAACGGATATGTAATTTTTTATTATTATTTTCAATTGAAAATGAACAATCTTTTTGAGGTTTATGCACATAATGAGAGTAATTACGTATCACATACATGTATAAATTCTAATACTTTGGCAAAAGTTCATCGTAACAATTTGTATCTCTCTCTCTGTCTGTGAAAAATTTTGAAACGGAACAAAAACTAAAAAGGGAAACTTGTATAAAATGAATAAGAGAGATAGTTTTCTTGTTTTTCTTCTTCTTTTGGACATATATAGACATGGAATTCATGGCTAATTTAGGATGAGTTGTAAATTATGTACATGAATGACTAGTTTGTATGCCCTTTATGTTTAAATTTTCTGTCTCAACTCCTCCTCCCCTCATCTTCAGTTTTGAGTTTCGGACACGATCAAAACTAATATGTTATTATGTAATATGTAATAATATGCTAAGTTATAGGGAGAGAGAGACTACTTTGTGTAGATAATTCTTTCTTCTTCTTGATCTTTGTTTTGTCTTGTAAGTCATGCTCGTGTTTATATGGTTCTCTATTCACAATACTTTGTCTCTCTCTGTCTCTCTTTGGTGAGATGGAGATGCAGTCTTAAATTGAGATTTGAGAAGAATTCAAAACGTTGATAATGGTCTTGGACTTAAGTACAAGAAGTGTACAATACAGATATAAATTTTGTGTGTGTGTTGTTTTGAAAGAAAAAAGATGTATGGGTAGGGGAGATGATAGGATGAGTTTGTTTTTAGCTAATGTGTCAAAATGTAAGGCATGATGAAGCTTTCCTTCTGTAGAAAAATTAACATTTATCTTTAATTCCCCTGTAACTCTCCTCATCTTCTTTTTTTTGGCTTCCTTTCGTGGGAGGAATAGAGGAAATAGATTCGAATGTAGGATGTTCCTGTTTCCACTCATTTCAACCGATAGGCAAATATTCATGTACATAATATTTTAAATGATAACCACTAATCTCTCTCTTTTTCTACATTTAAGTCTCTTTTTCTTCTCTCTCTCTCTCTCTTTGTATGTATTTAAAAGAGACTCTCCAGCTCAATTCTCTCAATATCTCCAGACATGAGAGTAGTTTTAACTGTACTTGGTATTATTAGCTCTGTAATATAAAGTGAGGCGGGATGTCGTTGTCAGTCTTGTTGCTTCAACTTTTGAAAGGCGTGTAAGATAAACTTTAATGCTCCCTTTTTTTCTAAGAAACAATTATAATAACTAAAACTGTCATTATTTTAAAACAAACATTTCTTCAGTTCTTCACTCCCCTATGAATCATAATCACTTTAAATAATTTGAATTTAGTTTAGCATGTTATAATTTAATTAATTAACTGGAAATATTTGATGACCAAGTAAATTTACAAATTAATATTACGTAATATTTTTCGTAAGAAGTTCTATATGGATTTTTCTGTTTTTTTGTATTGACAATAACAAGAGAATTTTACTCATTAAAAATTATACTAAATTAAAGAGAGAGAGAGAAATCACTTAAAATAGAACTTATGACTCTTCTGTCCAAATTCCAAATGGTGTCGTGTATTCATGAAGCGTATAATTCAAGAGAAATAATTTATAAATGGAGAAGAGGAGAGAGAAGTTAGTTTGATAGTTTTTTGTGCTCATCATTATATTTAATATTAAATGTATTATTATTGTATACTTAAGTATGATTATGTTTAAAACCAAAATAGGGGTAACCTTCAAAACTTTGAGAGACTGCATGGATACAACTATCAACTAGATTTAGAGAACCTTTTTTTTAGTCAACTCAACATTTGCAAAGATTTCCAGGAAAAACTGATGGGAAAAAAAACATTATGCAGTAGTCTACCACTCTGTATATTGCAAATGTGCATACAATTTTTTATGACAGTTTTGAATGTTATTTTGTGCCGTTTCAAAAAAAAAATCTCGAGTATTTTTATCGTATCATTACTGACACGTTTTTCATACGAGTTTAATACGAGTCCAAGCTTGTGTAGATAGTTTTATAGTACATTGCATACATTTTTAAAGGGGGTTTAAGCTGGATAGTATAATACCCATATTTTTTATTTGTATTTCATTGTACAATAACATAGAAAAGGTATTTATGCATACATTAATGTTGGGGTTTAACATCCTTTTTTTGTGGATTCTTTCATTCTTACTATGGGATACCCATTTTGACTGTATGCAAATTCTATTAGAGAGAGAGAGAGAGACGGGTATAGTTAATAGGTAGTTCAACAGTTCAAGGTATTTTCATTTACCTTTATGCAAAACTAGTGCTGTGAATCATCCTCTTTTATTGTTTCTTTGAATTTCATTGTTTCCATTTTTGAAAGTTGTGTATGTACTCCATGCTGCTTGCCATAATAATGTTATGATGATCCCTCTCTGCTACTTGTATTTATTTATACATGGAGTAGCATCGTGGAGGTTAACTGCGGCTTCTGTACAGAGATGCATTTCCTAAAAAGTAAAGTAGATAATGAATTAAATTATTTCAATCGGCTCTCTTACTTTGTATTATACACACACAAACTATAACATATGATTAAACATGTGAACATCAGTTAAAATATGAAGCTTTGCTGAAGCTTGTTAACGGGCGCATGACACTAAATTTATTGTTTGCTATGCGATAATAATATTACACATCACACGTAAACAAAAATAGAATTGATATATCGATATTTCTCTCCACACACATGTGTGTGTACAATTCGCATTGTGTACATATATTCTACTCTATATATATTTTTTGTAGTGTCAATGTGGTTGAAAATATAAGTACACTTTGCTGAGCAATTTTATCACATTTCTTATTTTTAGTTACATTAATGTCAGTGTTGTGAATTACATATTTGAAATATTTTTCTGGAAAGTTAGTTAACATATGGACAGTTTTGAGATTATGTGATTTTAAAGTGTAACCATTTCATTGAAACATAACTTTTTTACATGATAAGAGTAAACGTCGGAATAAAAGTGTTGCAAAAATATTAATTGAGGTTTTAAACGGCAAAACAATGAGTTCAGGGGAAAGTGAGTCTGTAGAGGAGAAAAAGACTGAAAATTTAGACAATGCTTTGTCAACTGATACAAATGGTGAACAAGTACAGTCTTCATGTCATAGGAAACAGTTTTATATCGTAATGGTCAGTCTTGAAAAGTGTAAATAATAACAAAAACAAATTGTGGGATTTAACTAATAATGACCAATTCTCATTTTTTTGTCACAGGGTCCTGGGAACCAGTCGCAACCCTTTTACCCACCTGGTCCAGGATTTCCCAGTCATTTTCCGCCAATGCAAGCTGGAGTACAATGCATGCCATCAACTCAACGTAAGTTTTAAAATTAATAAATTGTGATGTAAAATTAAACTCATATTCATAACTAATAATCAATTAAATTTTTAATTTTAGCTGGTCCACCAACGCCACCCGGACCAAATTCGTTAAATAGTGGAGCTTATGTTGGACACATCCCAGCTCATAAAGATGAGAGAGCACATAGACAGTTTGTTAAACTACGGAGGAAATTTGAGCAGAAACAACAACGAGATCGAGAAATGCCCTCATTTAATCAAACATCTTATTACAATCAAAATGGAGCAACTCGAAAGGGTAAAATTAATTATATAAAATTGACTTTTCAATTTAGTATATTTTAAAATTATTGAAAAAAAACTAATGTGTATTATTCTGTTTTTAAATTAATTATAGCTGAAACAGGAGGCTACAATAATAATAATAACAACAATAACAATAATCAGCGTCGGAATGGAACGCTGAAGTCATCAAATGGAGGAGGTGTAGAAGAGGATGGAAGTGTCGGAAGTACGGGTAGCGTAACGTCTACTGGTAATTTTAATTAATTAATTAAACTATCTTATTCAAAAAATTATTAAAATATATTGGTATGAGCTTCAATATTTTATTATTTTTTTTTAAAGGGGAAGAAGAAGAAGAATCTCGAGTAGTTCAAGCACAGACTGAAATGTTGTCTGCACTTATCCCTCCTGTTATTTCAGACGTGGCCTCTCACAGTGCCTTGATACAATGGAGTCATCCGGAAAGGTTTACTGAAGCTGGAGAAAATAAGTTCCCGGACATAGATGTTTCTGATACTGATTTTCGCTATGATGTTCACATCAGCGAGTAAGCAGTTTTCTTTATTTCATATTTTTCAGTAATTATTTTTCAAAAACCAAACTAATGTCCAATCTCTTTTTTTTTATTTTAGTAAAAGCCGTGATTCTAATCGTTTCAAATCCATCTTTGTCGGCTCGGCTTTGTCGTGCAGGTATTTAATCATCATTTCTAAGAAAAGAACTTAAAAATAATATACTAAGCCTAGAAAATATTTTAATTCTTGTATCTAATGTTTTCAGGGTGAAGGATTTAAAACCAGGAACACTGTATGCGATAAGTTATTGTGCCCTGTTAAACGATGTTAGGGGGACAATGTCACCAGCAACCAATTTTACAACCCTTCCCGATGTCCCTGATGCTCCTCCAAGCCCACGAGCAATTTCTAGAAGCCGATCTAGTATCCAAGTATGTGTATAAAATAATATGATGACAAGTGAAAATTTAATGATGCCCATTTTATTTTTTTTAATATTAATTAAACTTTATTTTACAGTTTAAATGGAGTCCACCCGTGAATGATAATGGGTCAAAAGTGACAGCTTACGTATTAGAGTATGATGAAGGGAAAGGGGGTAGTCATTTTGTTGAAACTTATCGTGGTAAAAATAAGCAGTCTACTGTCGCCAAACTTCAACCCGCCTATTCTTACCAGTTCCGTTTAGCAGCGATTAATCAATGTGGCAATAGGTACGTACTTCAATTAAATTCATATTTTTTTCATTTAACGATTGTCATGTTATTTACAGCTAAAAATTAATTGTATCCTATTTTATGTAGTCGTTATAGTTCAACTGTGACCGTGATGACAGCTGGGAGTCCACCGTCTCAACCATCTCCACCAAGCTTAAAAGGTAAAATTTTGTTGTGACTGTTCATAATTTGATATTTGAAAATATTAATAATTAACATGATGATTTAATTCGTGTTCTCTCCTCCATTTTACAGAGGCAGGAGTAACGTACCTGACACTGGAGTGGAACTGTCGCCCAAGTGATGATGAGTATACCTTGCAAATGGAGGATCCCTCTACAGGTCACGGTTTCCTTTGTGTGTATAATGGTAATGCTCCTCACTATACCTGCATAGCACTGACAAGAAATTCCCATTACAAATTTCGGGTAAGTACCAAAAGATTATCAAATATACGCACAATTCCGTTTGGTTGTCTATAATGTAAACTAATTTGTGTGTGGACATTTGTAGGTAAAAGCCCAAAATGAGGAAGGACATTCCAAATGGTCTGAAGAAGTTATTTTTAGAACAATGCCTGCTGCTCCAGGACCACCACATAAGCCGGCATTAAAAGGAAAAGTACATGCTAATAGTTTTAAAGTAAGTGTCAATAAATACACATTGATTGAATTTACTTCTTTCCTCATGGCGAAACTTTAATATTTATTGATGAATTTTATTGACAATTTTTAGCTTAAATGGACACCACCTGTTGATGATGGTGGGGTTCCTATTTCCGCCTATGTTCTTGAAATTGATCAAGGAAACGGATTTGAAGAAATTTATAGGGGCATAGAAACTGAGTACAACGTAGATAAATTATCACCTGGTCAATCGTATGCACTGAGAGTCATAGCAGGTAAAATGTCACTATTCTTTCTACATATTTTTTGTATGCTCTACAATTTACTATTTATTTCGAATTATTTCTAATTGTACAATTATTTTAATATTTTTTTCTAAATTTACAGAGGGTCCAGGGGGTGAGAGTGATCCAAGTGAGCCATGTGTTATAACAACTGAGCCAGTCTGTCCGGGCAAATGTAAGGACAAATTAATTTCATGAAAATATAATTTAATCCATAGAACAATTTATTTTAATTCTGATTATTAATTTTGAAAAATGTTTATTTTTGTTCCAGGTGATGTGGTCATAGTTAGAGGTAAACCTAAATCAAACTCCGTCCATCTCAAATGGAGTAAGTCCTCTTGGTTTTTATTTTAATTTTAATTGTGATAGAATGTAAACCCCCCCTCCCCTCCTCATCAAAACTTGACACAAAACTGTGTGGTCTCACAAGAATGAAATAGAGATATTTAAATGAATGATTATTTAATGGATGAATCATTAAAACAATAAATCACTAGGTGACAATAGCAGTAAATTCTCAAAGATATATATGTCTTAAAACTTTGGTGAAACATTATATGCAGAAATTACATATTTTTTATATCTAAACAAAGGCATTCAAATTACATTATTTAGAAACGTTTCACAACAGATAGTCAATTTAAACAAGTTAAGAGACTACAAGAGATGATAAAAACTCAAAAAATATTTTAACAAAACGAAATGGAGCACCGACAAATATTATTAAACAACACTATTTATTTGAATGGAGCACTGATTTTATTTTTAACAAATTTGTAATTACGTAAACGAAAAATGTAAACCGGTGCTACACTAATTTTTTGTCGGAACATCACTATCGTGAATTTCTTGGAGAAAAAACTTTTTATGCTCTTCATTCCAGACTGTGTGCACTACATTTAAAAAATTAGAACAAAATAATATAAACGTATTAAGGATTATGTGCATGAAGAATAATGAACATTATTCAATAAGGCTAATACATGTAAACTTACGCGCTGGTGGTTTCTTGATCCTATTTGATACAAGACTAATTGTGTTGGCCGTAAACTTCAAGTCAAGACACGTGCTAAAACTATCGGCTGCTGCAACAACGACATGCTTGGCATAGTCAAACTGCTTCCCCTACACACACTATTTGTGTTATAGATGACAAAACAAAACTTATTATGTATTATGTATGAAACTGATGGCAGTATCTAACTTACTTTGAGTATGGCTTGAGCTACATGAGTACATGTTTTTGGACCCTTTATTCCATTCTTTGAGTTAGAAATCTGTCGTCTAATCCAGTCAAATGGGTTACGTTCTGATGATGTCACAAAGTGACCTTGCTCTTCCGCCGTCTTGTGCTCTTCAGTATACGGAATGTAGATCAACAACGAAGGAACTATGATATAAAATATTATTAAATATAACTAACTTCGTAAGAAAAAAATAAAATACAAATTAAGAGGAGACTGTTTTTTTAATTACTTGGTGAAGTTTCAGGATCATAAGTTTCACGTTGAATTATACCATTAAGAGGAAGAACCTCTTCACTGGTACAATACCAAGTCCCTTTGATTTTTATCTCAAAGTTTGGGCCAAGCTAGTACATTTAACACATGCATGACAAGTTATTATCATTAATTTTTTTTACTTTTAATGCAATGAAATGATCGTTGAATGATAAAACGTACAGTTTTTTTGTAAGCGTCAAGTCTTTTCAATTCAACTTCAACGGCCGGCTCAAGAATCTCCTGTACATAATAAAACATCCAATTCAAAATATTTATTTAATTATTTTTATTGTTTAAACAAGAATATGTATTACTTTTTGTTTTTGTACATGTTCCCCCTTCTTCTTGTTATGCGTTCTTTGATGAACTGCTAAGACACCTACATTAAGAACAAAACATCGACAATGATTCCATGATTAACATATTTGTTGCTAAATTTGATCTATGTTATACACACTTGTAGAAGAACAGCGTCGATCACACACGGCGCATTTAAAGTTGTCCGAGTGTTTGATTTTATGATACTTCAACGCCACTACACCATCATTAAGCAATATAAAAAATAATATCAATTATTCATTGAATAGAATGTATTTTGTTCATACTTTCTGTTTTATATTCTTTTCCACAATTTGAAGCGTCACAAATCCATGTCTCTGTGCCATGTACAGCTTGCTCATGATTGTTGAGCCGAACTAAAACAAATAAGAAAACATTATAGACTAATGACTATTAATTTATGAAGGAAATGTAGAAACTATTTGCTGACAAACCTAACGTAGCAAACGGTTTACTACACTGACTGCATTCAAAGAGTCTACATAAAGCATGAATATTCTTTATATGTCGCACTAGATTCCCTGTAAAATATCATAATAATATTTGTTTATATCTATTATTTTATGTAGCATAATATTAAATATGTTATGAATCTTGCATAACTCACATTGTTCAGTAAATGCAGTCCCACATTGACCGCATACAAATGGTCGTTCTTTATCATCAAAATGTTGACGAGGACGACTGGTAGCAGTAGCTTGAAATGAATTAGTACTAACACTTGGTTTCTGTTGTTTAGAAACTACAAAGCAACAATATATATGTACGAGTACATAGTACGCATTATAAATCATGTACAAGAAAAGATAGCAAATATAACACAATAATTACATTCTCTGATGACCGTTTTTTTGTAGACTTCAGCTTGTCCTCTTAGTAATTGTTCTTCCAAACTATGTACTTTCAACTCCAGAACCTCAATTCGTTTCTTGAGAGCATCGTTTTCTTGTCTCAATCTGATTATAATTTCATCAGATGATGTTTCTGCCACAAGTGTAGAAACTGACGATATTCCAGAGTCACTCTGTACAAAAAAAGCTATATTAGTTATAATCGGATTAGTAAATCTCTCTATCATGCATCAATTTAGTAGTTAATTATTTTGTACTTTACATATTTGTTCGTTTATTATAATTTATACCTGTAGAGAGGACTCATCCACTTCCCCTATAAAGATAGTTTTACTACTAGTAGTAATACTACTAGAACTTCTTGGTCTTCGACTACTTTGAACGGCAAAATTGTCATCGAAATTTTGAGCTCCTTTCTTAATACTCCTACGTTTGTTGGAAGTTTTAGTAATATCTGAAATGAGAGAGAAATTTTACAATTAAGCATTTAAGTATATTATATGTATTCACATTAATTGTAGGTGCAATACGAATACAAGGAAGTTTCACATAAAATTATTGTACTTACTCTTCGAAACGACGAAATCATTGGAAGTACCAATCGACTTTTTTGGATTAACTGTAAAACTCTCATCATAGTCGTCTTCTTCGTCGGGGGTTAGAATAATGATTTCTTCCTTTTTCCTCTTCTTTCCACCTGAGAAAATACAAAGCGAATATGTATAAAACGTGTGTTCATTTTCACGAGAGAAAACCAAAGTTGTCTTGAATGGAATAATACCTTTCCAACTAGAAAAGAGTTCGTAGTAATGGTAGTAAAAAGAGTAACCAATTTTTGGGAAAAAAATGTATAGGGTAGTGGTGGAAAGTGAAACCGGAATTACTGCTAAACAGTCCCCAATTATTATTATGACCGGCTGAGTCTGGTTCATCAAAAAGCTCCTCCTGAAAATTAGTTTGAAATTGTGTACTTAAATTTGTTTCAGGTCCTCCTGATTGGGATGGTGGTTCACCTGTTCAGTATGAAGTTGGCTGTACAACCCCTGATAATCAAACACAAGAAGCTTACAGGGGCAAAGAAACTGACTGTTTTGTAAACCGTTTACTTCCTGGCAGAGCCTATCTATTCCAAATTCGGGCATTCAATAGAATCGGGGTATGAAATAATTTTATTCATTTATTTTTATTCAAATAATTTACTGTACATTGTCAGTTACTAATTTTTAATTATTTTTTAGGCTGGTCCATGGTCAGATCCGATCGAAGTAATTTCAGGCGCTGGAGGTAGGTTTTTGTTTGCTTTGTTTGTTTTACTAATTAAACTCTAAGTACTTACATGGATGTAATTTAATTAATTAATTTTAATTCAATTTAGCACCGGATGTTCCTGCACCAGTCAAAGTGACGACAAAGACAGCTCATATGGTTATTTTGTCGTGGACTGAGCCATTGGTAAGAATTTTAAAATAAAATTGAATTTTCTCAATTTAATATTAAATTAATTATAGAATTTACTAAATATAATTTTCCATTTTTTTGTAGAATAATGGCGGAGCAATTACAGAGTACCGAGTTCAAATGGCAACTCTTGCAATTGAGCAAGCAGAAGAGGAGAGTACTAGTACTGAGGAGGGAGAGAAAAATTCGACGGAAGACAAACAATCTGAATCTTCTCCTCCCACAACAACAATTTCCAAGCCGGCCCCTCCAGCACAAACTAATTTTTGTCAAGTTTTTCTTGGATCTGCCTTGTCTTGTGAAGTTAAAGCTCTCCAACCAGCCTCAGTGTATCTTTTTAGAGTACAAGCTGGAAATAGTGCTGGAACTAGTGATTGGTCACCAGTGACAACTCATCAAATGCCTGCATCATCCCCATCAATGGTCTCTAATGTAGAGGCTTCTGCATCATCTGACTCTATCTCACTCAATTGGCTAGCTCCAGCAACAAACGGAGCACCCATTTTACATTACAATGTTTCCATCGGGGAAGCTGTTTTTGTCACTACCACAAATTCCTATGTTGTCGATAATCTTATGGCTGATGCCCAATACAAGTACGCTCTTGTTTTCATTTTTTATCTGTTTTATTATAAAAAGTAAAATTACAATAATTTTTACAGTAATTAATTGAATTATTTTTATTTTACTTGTAGAATTCGAGTTCAAGCTGTAAATGGAGTAGGACCTGGTCCATTCTCCTCTGTAGTTAAAATATCAACAAAACCATTGCCACCACCACCTCCAAAACTTGAATGTATTTCGGCCGCTCACTTTTGGATGAAATTAAAGTGGAGTGAAACTAATAAAAATATTGAATATCTCGTTCAAATGATTAGTCCTTACCAAGATGAATTCCAAGTTGTTTATCGTGGAAGTAAATCTGAGTGCAAAGTACAGAAACTTACTGAAGATACACAGTATTTGTTTAGAATCTGTGCCCTCAACCGGTAAGGTTTTTTTATTTCTTCTTTTAAATTAATGTTCGTAAACAGTTTAAAATGGATAATTAATTATTTTTTTGTATAAAAATCATAGATCCGGTCAAGGGCCTTTCTCAGATATGTACCGTTTCACTACGCTTAAAGCTCCTCCACCTCGAGTGCAAGGTATTATTATTAAAAATTGAAGAAATATTTCTTTCTCTATGCAGCTCAATATGTATCTGTAGTTTTGAATATGGTGAATCATTATTTTTATAATGGGTGTTAAACATGTAACTTTTTTAATTACAGGCTTGAAGGTAGACCTAGTGGAAAATGAGTTGTATAAACTGGAGTGGTCTGACGTAACATGTGCTGATCCTGTAATTTATCAACTTCAATTAGCAAAACGTAGAGACCAGGAATTTAATACAGTAAGTGTAAACATTTTAGAAACTCTAATTTTATGATGAAATATTTTAAGTGTACAATTTAACACTCTTTATTTTTTATCTCTTTCCTTGGGGGACAAGAGAGAATTTTATAGTCAAATTAAAAAATAAATGTTGTAATTTACAGATCTTCAGAGGAGATGAGAAAAGGTTTGAATTGCCCAAGAAAACGCTAGAAGAAGGTGTAGAATTTACAGCCCGTGTATGTGCAATTCGTCAATGTAAGTTCCCAGCTATTTTAATAATTAAATAAATTCTTAAATGACAAGGTGTACAATATAGAATTTATATTATTTAAAATAATTTACAGGTGATGCCAGTCAGTTGACAGGACCGTATTCTAATCCAGTCAATTTCCTTGTGCCGCTATCTACTCTCTCAGACGATTCGGCTAAGAATAATTTGTCATTATCCAAGAATCTTTCTTCATGTTCTCAGAGTTCCACCTTTCTTGAAGTAAGTTTTCAACTCAAAACATTAACATTACTAAAATTAATTAAATTACAATTAAACAATCTATTGTGATGTGACCAAATTTTAAATGTATTATTTATTGAAACTTTTCACAGGTTGTCGAGGAAAAGATGAGTAATATAAGTTATGAAAGTCGTGTTGGGATTGTGGCTGTATTTGCCCTCATCTTTCTTGCCTTCGTCATCTCTTTGATTACCCATCACGTAGTTTCCTGATCCGAACCATCAACACAAGTTTTCGTTCAACGTCCAAAAATAGTTAAAGAAGAAATTCCAGAACTCCTCACATTTTTCAATGACTCACTGGATAATCAAAGCTCCTATCTTACAAATCATTCATCATCCTCAGTATGTTACGTAAGGAGTTGAGACTACCGTCTCAACAATTCCTCTTGTTTCTTCCTAACTTTTTCAGGAGCCAGCCAATGCACACACACAAAAACAAAACAAAGAAAAAAAACAACATGATTTCAGTCTGTACTTCCTCTCTATTAAGGTGGAATACTTAAGAAAAAAAACTTAATCTTTTAAATCTCTCTCACATACAAATAGCTCATATATATACATAATTAATATAGATGTTAAAAGAGAGCCCTTGATTCAAAAAAATGAACCATACCTACATATAATATCATACACAAAATACATAACAGATACCCATAATATAATTATGAATAGATAGATATACGTAGGGAGATCAAAAAGTAATGATTATGATTTTTTTAGCTCCGTTCGTTGTAAACCGATCACCAAGATATTTTAGTATGTTATACTAGAACTTGTTAGGGGTCTCCA
>JAQIVZ010001178.1:0-38772 GCA_034700945.1 Arrhopalites spinosus
ATCAGTTTCGTATTTAAAGTTAATCACAATTGTTTTTGTACCTTAAAACACAAAACAAAATATGAAAGTCCCTCCGTAGCCTGGTCCTCCCGTGGCCTACCACATATATAACCAAGAAGGCTTAACTATGGAAGATGATTCTGTGAAAAGCCTATGGGATGTCCGGCCCTTTTTAGAAAGGGACTATGTACATGACGTGGTAAAAATACGGCTCTCTCGCTTGTATGATGGAACATGGTAAAGAGAGAGGCAGAGAAAAAAAGAGAGAGGTAATGATCCCCACAATCTTTCCGATATGCAAGCAAAAATTCATATTGTATTGATTTGTGGGGAGGGGGAGAATTAAAAAACAATTAAAATTAATTTTGACATTGGACATTGGATCAATGGGACATGTAACGTTACGTTTTGTTTTTAAAAAAATAAAAATAAAATGTCATTAAATAAATAAATAAAAACAAAAAAAGGAGATGGGCTTTGGAAATTCATTTTTAAATTAAATGAGATTGGTGTATAATTCATTTTGGTCATATTTGGCTGAAAATTGGTGGAAAGATGCTCCAGGTGACCAGGGTCAGAAAAATGTAATACCACTTTGAAAGTTACTGCCTCCCTTGACTTCCAGAGGTCAGCAAAGGTTCGTATCGGGAAAATAACTAAGTTTTAAATCAAAGATTCTGAAACTTGGCAAAACGTTTGTCCCTGTTCACCTGATTAAAGTTCACATTGTGGTCATAGTACAATGTTTATTTGCTTGACCTTCAAATGTCAAAAGGACTTGTTTTAGGTCACCGCCTGACCTGGGTTCCCAGATTATCCTTAAATTCTGAAAAAAATCACGAGTATGCAACATCGTATGCTCTACAAAACTACTTTTTCACTATTTTGAAATATTGATTTACGTGACCCCTGTTCAAGGTCAAATTGATCTCAAAAAGGTCAAAATAGGAAGAATTTAATTAATTCAAAATAATAATTTCGCGATGTGTCAGATAGTAAAGTTCATGGAAAAATTCATATTGTATTTACTAGTATAGAAATACATTAAGTATTAAATCAACAAGCATTTTTTTCACGTCTGGGCATCATTTCCGGGCAATTGAAAATTGTAAAATGGGCATCAAAAGTGCCAAATAAGAAAAGATGAAGGACATTTAATTGACAAATTATTTTGCTTTAAGATTTATTTAATAAAATATATGCTAAAACCAAAGAGTACCAAAAAGTTAAACTAAGATTAATATTGTTATTAGATTAAAATAAGATTAAGACTATTTGCTTGAAAGATATGTAACCAAAAATAATTCCAACTAATCTTTTAAGTTACAGTACGACTACCACTACTCCTTATTGTTTCGGTCAAACTCGTTCAACAATTTTTCAATTAATTACACCTTTTTTTATGGAGTATTTATTTGGAAGACCCTTGAAAGCGTTTAGCGCCCACTGGAGTTGAGTTTTTAATAATAATTGTACTAGCATTACTTTTAATTTTTACCAAATGATAAAGTTTTACCAAAGTCAAGAACCATTTTTCGATGTTCCTGACATTTCATATTGGTTTGCCTGTACCAAGTTTTGACATTTCCATTAGTCAACATTGAACTTAATATGATTCGTCGAACATTTATACCTTCAGTATTTGACCTTTTTGCAAAGCAGATATGAAAAGTTTTGGAACCTGTAAAATTACATCGTGATGTGACCTGTTGAGTTTATGTCCGTAACCGAAGGGGACATTGGAATTCAAGTTCACTCCAGGGTAAGCTTTATTTCATAAAAGAATTTCGTTGGGGTTTGGAACTTCTTCCTCTGTGGAATATCCGAGCAAATTATTGTTGCATCCATCACATTTGACTCTTTGAATGACCATCGTTGCGGCCCTGCTAGCCATAAAGATGATGGCTTGATTATCTTTGACAAATGGATCGAATTTTACTTGTTCTTGAAAGAATTCTACCATATTGATTGGAGGGTTGTCGACATTTACATTAAGTTCTATGGATTCCAAATTATCAGAGGATTCAAATTGATCCGAGTCATCTGTCGGTTCATCTTCATCTTCGTCTCAGCAGTCAAAATTAATTTCATTTGGTTCGTAATATTTTTCACATTCATCTTCGGCTTCTTCTGGACAATCAAATTTAACTTCATTTTGTTGGTTAGATTTTTCAGGTACACCTTCCCGGAGTATGCTGGTCACTTCTTCAAACGACGTCAGCAGAGTTTCATGTTCTTCAAACTCTATAGTGTATATTTTAACATGTGTGCGAAGGAATAGAAATTTAACGTTGTCTTGAAACTGTTTCAGAGTTGGATTTCGCCCATTTCCACATTGATATCTCATGAAACTAAAATAGTGCTCCAAGCAATCTTGTTGTATTCTTCGTGTGTACACTTCTGTGTAGCCCTCAGTCTGCAAATCTTGAAGTAATAAATTCATGGAAGTCAAAGTGAGTCTCAATCTTTTGACTCATTTGGGTAGCCGTGATCCGTCATTCATTTTCCATGAGTCAATCCAGTGAAACCATTCCTGCATCTTTGTTTGTTGATGCTCGAACACCTTCTCGGCCGACTTGATGGGTTTCTTGTCACAGAACTTTTGACTTATATTCAAAAAGTCGAATAGTTCATCCATCTTTTCCAAAAAACGGGCAGTTTCCAAACCTTCCTCTCTGAACTTCATGGACGGAGAGTCAAGGGGTAGCCAAAATTGAGAAAATATTTAACTGACATTTAAAGAGTCAAAGGATGTACCAAAAGTTGAGAAAATATTTAACTGACATTTAAAGAGTCAAAGGGAGTACCAAAAGTTGAGAAAATATTGACAAAAGTTATTTTTCTTACACTGGCAGGAACAGTAGATGACCCCATGGCTGACTCCAAGAACGGAAGAATCTGAGGACTCGGTCGTGACCTTTTTCCTCCGTGACTCTCATTTCTTGATTGTTG
The DNA here is from genome assembly GCA_034700945.1 of Arrhopalites spinosus. NCBI lineage: Eukaryota > Metazoa > Arthropoda > Collembola > Symphypleona > Arrhopalitidae > Arrhopalites > Arrhopalites spinosus. The sequence goes on from JAQIVZ010001178.1 coordinate 2,953, forward strand.
TTGTTATGTTTTCATAATTAATTGGTGGAATGACTTTAATGGGTTTCAAAATTGTGGGTACGGCATCATCTTTTAACCGGTGTCTCTCTTTCGACTTTCACTGATCATGTTCAAAGTGGTCTTCACATAACTTTGGGACTTTAGTAAGTTTTGAGACTTTCATATTTTTGACCCATGCTTCATATCTACAATGCGAATTAAGTTCAAGTTTAAAAGTAATTTTAAAATGAACGATTTACAAATTGCAGAATGTAAGATTAAATTCTTTACTTGAAAGTTATTTAAAATTGTTTACCTTAAAGAATTGGAGTCCTTTGGAAACTTGACGAAAACTTTTAAGGGTGAATTTTTTTACTATTTGTGATGATTTCCGGGCATTTTTAATGACCAAAATGAACATTTAAATGAAATTAAACAATTTGATTTTAATTGTAAAATTTTGTCAGGAAACAATTCTCCATGACAAGAAAGACAGAAATGAATTACTACTTGTGACATATCATTTTTGCCCTCTATGTACCCTTTTGGACAGTCAAAATTATAATCCATGATTTCTTGGAAAAAACGATTAAACTATGAATCATAACACTTGTGTTGACTTTGTCTCTCTACATTGTTGAAAAAAATTTGGGGCAATGGAAGGGAACGGCTCAACTCGAAAACATTTCCAAGAAACATTTTCAATGTAGTTTAAGCTGTAGCATTGAAACACACATCATGTACATAGTCTAAGTTCACACCGATAAAAATAGTTGGGAACACAAACTGTGTTCCCAACTCTTTCTACTCGCTAGCTTTGTACACTTTTTTGATAGACGTAAAAACATAGAGCCGAGTGTTCTAGGTTATTCTATGATGTGAGGAGTTCACATTTAAATGTCATACATAGAGGGAAAAAAACTGTCATTATAAATGCCCACTCTGTCTCTCTCCCCAGACAAGGGGGAGACGGATTACCCGTTGGGGGAGGCCTTAGGTGAAGGAAAAAAGTGTCTCTATCTCTCAAGTACAGCCAGTGAATATTGAAAGAAATAAAAACAAGTCATCTATTTCAATTTCCTTTTTCATTTCCCAATCTCTCTCACATGTAAGGTCCTATCACAGAGTCAATATTTTCCCAACATCAAAATCTTCCTTTTTTCTATAAATCTCTACACCATTTTTGACTTGGGAAATAATATTATGACTTATTCTGTATTTTGTGGGTGAAAGGTGTATCCCATTTTTCGAAAAAAATATTTTTTTTGTTGTCTGTCGAAGGATGAGGTGACTAACAATAAGAAATGAATCATAGAGTAAAAATTGGGGTTTCATTTGTAGAAATACTAGTCATCCATTTTATTTACCTTTTCATTAAAGGGGAAGCCAACTAATTCACAAAATTAGTGTGGCGGACAAGGCACAATGATTCTTATCCTTTTTCCTAAAAATAGTGGAGGCTCTCTCATTTAATCTCAGATGTGCGTAATATATTTTTCTAGGGAAAGTTGAAGGTAATACATGTACGTACATGTGTGAATGTGAGCCGACGAGTTAATTAATTACTGGGAGTCTGTACAATAAATAGGAACTGTACATTATGTGTGATAAGATATCTGGCGGTCGGTCTATGGTCTGTAATTATCCATCATTTTTATCCACACGAGAAGAATTAATTCCCAGACTATCTCTCTCTCTCTCTTTGCACATGGAGTAGAAAGAGGAGCAGGTGTGTACTCGTATCTGTACATTTAAAATGTAACACAAGCTTAAAAACCTTTTGCCCTTTTCCCTTTCTCTCTCTCTCTCGCTCTCTCTCTCTAAGTTTCTCCTAGTAAATTAAATAAAAAATAATCAAAGAATTTCGAGTGTTCTCTTAAATTCTCCCTCTAATTTTAATTCCCCTCCTTCTCCAGCAGAAACCATTACCAATAAGAGAAAAAGTTTGTGAATGAGGCACTTAAAATTATCAACAATTTAATTAGAACCCATAGCCAATATTTCACAATACAGGTACAAGTTTGATTATAACCTTTTGATATATAATATTTGTATACAATTGGCTTTGGCCTCGGCCTCTAGATTTAAAGAAAAAAAAGGTAATAAAGAATGTAAATTAAATTTTCAAAAAAAGAAAGAGGAAATTTTGTGAATGAAACATATCCAGAATTTTAATTATGGGGATTGGGGAGAGAGAGGAATTAAAATGGTGGAATATGGTTTTTGATGTCAAGGGAGAGGGAGAGTACACCGTTCTCAATTTTATTGATTGTCCCTTGGTGGCTTATGGGACTGGAGAGTGCAATCAAGTCCCATGTTTTATGAGTGTATTGCTCAAAGTTATAGAGAGAGAGTCTAAAATACTCATAATCCCCATGCAGACACTTTCCACTGGGTTCTGCATCATCATCATCATGATGGTCATAATGTAAGATGAAAGCCAGAAAATATAAGCCTTTTGTTATCTCCTTCCCTTCATCCTATCCCCCCCACCCCACCCTCCCTATACTTAAATATTGTACATAACTCTGGCCCAAGTATAACAACCATTTCTCCATTTATCGATTCCCCCTTTTGCTCTATTCCCCTTCCTTAACTTTTCTACATATATGTAGAGAGAGAGTGGAGTGTAGAATAATACTCCATTTTATCCATGATTATTACTATAATATATGTACACTTTTTACATGTTTAAAATAAGGTCGTACCTATTCCATTTTATATTATTCCACTTTTCCTCAAAATGTTGTGAAATTTCCTTTTATACTTTCTCTCTCTCTCTCTCTCTGTGTGTGTGTGTGTCTGAGTAGACTAGACAAAAGCCGAGATGATGTTTGTCTCCCAGGCCTCTTTCTCTTCCTTCCTTTAAAGCTTCTTAAATATTATTAATCATATTCACTAGAGAGAGAGAGAGAAAGCACTCTTTTTTATTTTAGAGTCTACTTTCCGCCACTTTCTACATTTGTGTATCAATTCAATTCGTCAATCTTGAATATTGAAAATATTTACTGATACTCAACTTTACAAATTTTATTTTCAATAGTCACTTTCTTCCTCTCTCTCTCTCTCTCTATAAAATTTTGAGAGTTTAAAAAGAATTTCATTATTTTACAAGTGTGGAAATGAATGCATTTTGACCTTCTTTTTGACTTGCACAGTAAATTTAAGTTGTCCAAGTCACAAGATCTACCTTACGGGTTTTTTTTCATAAAAGAAATGATTCACTAAAGTGCATACAACAGTCTACGTGCATTGCATTTTATGAAGGAAAAAAGAGAAAAAGATGAATGTGTGCAAGTTTGAGAAGGGAAAGTGAGATAACAAAAATAAAGAAGAAGATTCTCCCATGACGTCATCAACAAGACTTGGAAGACTTGAGTTTATTATTACATCAAAATGATTAAAAGAATAAAAAAAAGTGGGGTATACTTGGGTACTTATGTATACAGTTTCATCATCATCAAAATTTTGATGGCTTCTTTTTCTTCTATATTCTTTTTTTTCTCTTATGTATCTTCCTAAAGATTTGTGATAAAAATAAAAAAGTTAATTTATTTTTGGGTCGAGGTTCATCTTCAAATCAAAAAAAAATTTCATCTTTAACAAAAAGAGTTATCTTAACTGTTCAACATTGTCTATAAAAAATGAAGAGAGAACAGGGAGGTACTTACATATAAAGTGATATAAAGTAAAAAAGGTATTCATTTTTTTACCTTTTTTAATGAAAAAGTCTTTGAATTTAAAAATTACTAGGACCATTCTAGTGTGAGGAGAAGAAAAGAATATTTTTCATAAAAAAATTTTCTTGCATGACATGCTTCATATTTTCTCTTGCTTTTCTTGTACCGTCTTTACGTAATGATGCAGCTGTAGGATTGCCACGGTGAGAAATTCTTCTTTTTCTTTTTTTTTGTAGAAAATGGACCTTTATTTTATTTCAAAGTAATAGATTCATATTTTCCATCTTTTTAATCAAAAAAATTTATCCAAATTCTTTCTTTTGATGTTGCCATGGATTCTTTTTTGTATTATTAAATAAAGATGTTTTTTTTTGAAATTCATAAAATTTTGCAGTTGAGCTCTGCTCTGGAATGATCATCGATCATGTCTTTAGAAATAATGACGAAAAAATAATGACGAATTAAATTAATTGTTGTCTTCATTTCAATTAAGATATTAATTAACTAATTTATTTATTTTGGCACAAAAAAATGTGCCATAATTTAAATACATTTAATTGTTCAAAAAAAACAACGGGGCAGTTTAATTGACATTAAATGAGATTCTCATTAAGAGAAATGAAAGTGGACAGAAAGAAAAGAAATTAAAAAAATTAAATAAAATTGTGTCTAAAATGAGAAAAGATACACAAGAATTTAGAGAGAGAGTTTGTGAAGAGAATGAGGGAGTATTTCCGTAAGTTTTAATTAATAAATAAAATTAACAATTAAAAAAAATGATAAAAAACTAGAGCCACAAAACTAAAATTTATAGGAATTACTTTGAAAGACGATTAGTAATTGAAAATAATCAATTTGTCATCGTTCCAAATGGTGGGACAGGAGATTGTCTATTCAAAGCCATAGCTCAAGCAATCTCAGAGGAGGATGATGAGACAAAACATTTAGAGATTCGATGTCAAATAGTTGACTACATTGTACAAAATATTTGGGAAAAATTGAGGGACTCAATAGAAATTCAACATGTGACTGGGAATGCGGACTTGATTGAAGAGTGGTTCAATGACCCCATCAAAACGTACACAAGTTATATGACAACACAAGGGAATCTTGGTTCATTTATTGAATTGACAGCAGCTGCTGAACTCCTTCAATTTAATTTTGCATCCATTCAAGAATATTCTTCAAATGTCAAGACGTATCGTGTTGAAAACTTTTCCTCTCGAAATTTTCATCATCGACCAATCTTCCATTTTTTATTTACTGGAGACTATGAGAGTGGCCATTGGGAACATCTTGTTCCTCTTCGCCCTATTCATGAGGGGTGAGGCCCACACAAAAAAATTTTTTTTATTTTTTTGAGCTAAATAATGTAGACACAAAAAGAACAAAAAAAAGAAATTGAAAAAAATATTCTTGATAAAAAAAAAATTCACATGTTAAAATTATATTAGGAATATAACAAGAATTGTGGAACACATTTCAGAAACGGGCTAGTCGATGGAACTTACAGTGGAAGCTTGTACTTTGTTGTTGATGGGGTTCAAACGTCCATTGAAGACTGGTAAAATTAATCATTTTAATTAATCATTTTAATTTCTAAAATTAAATGCCAATTAAAATATTAATTTTTATAGGAATAGTGAAATGGAAGAGAGGAACCGACGATTTAAAAATTGTCAGGAATACAAAACAAGTGAGACAGGTAGTGATGCATCTGGTGGTGACGAATCCGGTGAAGACGAAGACTCAAATCCGGAAATGGAGACCACTTCCGGTAGTGGAAGAGATGAAGAGTCCACAATGAGTCATTATGGCTCAGGTGGAGAAGACACTAATTATGAATCATCCTCTCATCCCCAACATGACATTGAAAAAATTGGATCCAGACTAATTGAGACTGATGATGAGACAACTTACATAAAAAAGAACATTTATTATCAAAGTCCCGAACTTGGTGACTTGAGAGTCTCGACCAAAGGGTCAGACAAAAAATTGAAGTAATTGAAATATTCCTTTTTTTCTCTCAAACAAAAAAAGTTTCTCCATAAAAAAAATACAAAATTGTTCATATCAAATTCATAGTCTTTTTCAATAAACTCTCATACAAAATATGACTTGAGTAAGAATTTATTTTCATTTTTTTTTTCAATTTTAAATAAATTTCATATTTATATTTTACAGGAGTGCCACTAGTACTCTGGATAATTCTACCGATTTATTTAACGCTCAAAAGAAGAAGGGCTGTCTCCGCTCCATCGTTTCCTATGTTTCTTCCATTTTACGTTAACTTTGGAAAAGTCGGAGGGGGTCAAATATTTAAAATAAAGGTCAAATGTGTAAATTGTTATGATAGTCATTTAATCCCACTTTTTAAAATAAAAATATTTCTCGTTTTTAAAAATGAAGCAAGATGATTTATTAAAGAAATTAAATAATTGCATTAAAAAAATTGTCATTTACTAATAAAACAATTATTTTATTTCACATAATGTATTTTTGGCCTCACATTTATAACAACATGGAATATATATTTTTATTTTATATTCGTCTTCACTAAATTTAATCTTTGACACATTCCTTGAATTAAGTTTGATTTTTTTTCGTTTCAAACACATATTACATTTTTTAGTAATATTATAAAGTACACTTGTCAAAGTCAAATTTGTAATTTAATTAATAACTATTAAATTTTTATTTAAGTAATAATATGCTCTTTATGCTCTCTTCATCAAGATGATAATATAATTTTCTCTAAACGAAAAATTCTTTTTTAACAATTAAGTAATATTTCGATAAATTGTGTTTAATATTAATTCGACTGTTTTCTACAGATAAATTTCTCTATTCAATTTTTTTTTGTCTTTAGAATTCTATTACAGAGCCTCTTTAAATCCTTCGTTTCGTTATAAATTGTGTAATTAAATTTTTTACACACATTCACTTAATAAGACATATTTAAAACCAAGTCAAACTAAGCTTATTAAACATTATTTCGTCCGTTTTTGAGCCATTCTGTCAAGGCTTAAATTTTTTTTTGTCAACTTTTATTCAATTTGTACAAGTCAAAAAATTGTAATAAATAATTTTAATTATTGTAAATTACAATTTGTAATTTTTTTTTGCAAAAAATGTCATTTTGTCCAACTGAAAAACTATCGACTATTTTTTTTCTTATAAAATTTGAGCATTGAAATTTTAAATTATATCGAAAAAAACAAAAGAAATTATTCAAGAGCATCCGTTTCCGTTCAACCGGAATCGGAACATTTTTTTTGTCCATCAAACAAAATATTCGCCATCACCTCATTTGAAATTGAAACAAAAAAAATAATTACAAAAAAAACATTTCTTTATTCTACTCTTACATTTTTCAAATACATTCCAAAAAAAATTCAAAAATATTATTTAAAAAATAATTTGCAATGTAAAAAATAACTACAAAGAAAAAAATTAAATTATAAAAAAATGAAACCTTAATATAAAATGTAAAGTAATATATTTATTTTTTTGACAGAAACATATTGACACACACCGTGTACGTGTCTGAATTATTTGAAAAAAGGTGCAACAAAACTGTCTTGGATATAATAAATCATACAAAAAAATGTCCATGATATTTCGAGTGGACACAAAAATATGATAAAGAGACAGAAAAAATATTTATGAATTCTGTAAAGAGAATTTCACCTGTCACTATTGATTCTTAAAGAAAATATTTCTCAAAAAAAATGTTGGGGGATATTTTTTATACATTTTTTCACAACTTGTCATTCATTCCTTCCCCACATTGGTTAGTCTCCATGTCCATACTTTTGTGTTTGAGTTTGCAAGTCATCGACAAGCAACAAACCAACAACTTTAGCCAATAATAATAAGGTCGCATATATCGACTTTAACGTCGTCATTGGTATTCAGGAAAGAACACGAAGCAGATCAAGCACAAACAAACGCAACACAATAAAAAATACTCTCCGTCGAAAATGTACTTTCACTCTCTCTCTCCCAAAACCCATAAAAAAGAAAACGGGAAAGAGAGAGAGAAAGTAAGTAAAAAATGGAAAGGACAGCGTATACGATCTTACATCCTACTAGAATATAGTATACTTGTATTAAATTGATTTTTCAAAATAAAATATTCTTCCCTCTCATCATAACTGATCCATGGACGGAAACTCAAAAATAAAAACTTCAAAAAAAATCATACTGGACAAAATTCTGCTGTCAAAATATTTTACAACACAAAGAAATTATAAACTAATCTAAAAATAATAAGAAAAAAACATTATATTAAAATTATAGAGAAAGTACAGTATCTTGTACAATAATAAATTCTTTCCAAATGTATCATCCATTTAAATATATTATTTTTATGACACAAATTACAATGGCCATTTTTATATGATTCTACAATAGTTATTTTTCTATATTTTATCCTAAATATAATTTATGGTTTCTTAACTAGTTTCTCACCATATATTTATGTACCTGTGTAGTTATATAGTATGTAAGTTATAGATGAGCGACAAAAAAATTGTTGGAAATCAAAATCAGACAATATAAATTCATCTCACTACTCTTGTGAGTACGTCCTCTCATATTTCTTTTAAAGGTACACACAAAATAAACTACCACGTAGACACTTCAAAGTATTGAAGATTGAAGGACACTTATCTTGATTCTTACATTTTTTTTGTATCTCTCACTTTCTCTCTCTCTCTACACTTTCTCCCTGTAAGCCAACTCACATGATAATAAATATTCATTAGAAATGTCTTTTCTATAGACACAATAATAATAACATGTTTCTCCCATATATATTCATCTTGATGCAATTTCATCATTTTTTTTTTTACTTTTTTTTCATCTCTAGAGACGATCACAACGTTCATGATCCTCTTCCCCTTGATGTCGACGTCGAAGTCTTAATGTTGGAAACTCATTCTCCATGAAATTACGTTGAGCGGCCGCGTAGCTGTGGTCAAGAATCAACAAATAATTATATTTAACCTTTTTCAAGTGGGAAACTTATCACTAAAAAAATTGGTCTTTTTTGTGCTACACCATTGAAAGTATTTGAAAGCTATGTAAGTTACACTTAATTAATTGCGTTTTTTATAATAATACAAATGTAAAATAATTAACGAAATATTACATAAAATTCTTAAATAAAAAATAACTCTTACAGGTAAATCATAAATCATAATAGACGTTGGACATAAAAGGCAAAACAAATTGCATAAACAAAATATTTTTCTTAAAAAAAAACTTACATCCAACACCATACAAATAATTAAACACAGTTAAATTTAAAAATTCATTCAAAAGCAACATTTAAATTACACTTACTTAATAGTACTTGGAAAACCTAGATAAAGATTTAAAAAATCTTCATCATTCTTTTCATTCACATTTGGTAAACTAAGAAAGCCTCAAATTAAAAGGTATAAAAAAATTGATACAAAATTTAAAAATAGCTAAATAAAATTGTAAAAAATTAATAATAATTAAAAATTTGTTCATTTTAAATTGCATATTTTCCAACATCATGTCAACTCCATTTATGAGCTGAGTTGTACTTATTGACTCGTCATCTCATCGCAGACAAACAATTTTTTAAAATTATTCTACTCCTTATTATTTATGCGGTTCTTACAGTCTAAAGCAAAAAAATTCATAATTACTACGTAGAAATTCATAAAAAAAGATACAAAAAAATAAAACAATAAAAATACATTAAATTATGTACAGGACAAATAATTGTCTACATTTCTCTTGCTTTTGGCTCATAATATTTTTCAATAAAATAAAAAGTCGTTAACTGAAATCTCTCGTCAGATTCGAAATAAAATGTTTTTTTTTTTAAAAAAAAACGACTCTAAAAAAACTGGTTGAAAAGGATAAAAAAGGGTGGAATATTGAATATACAAAAGAGATAAAAAAAAGTGGAGTTTTTTATTTGCAAGAGACATCAGTGCCCCACAAATCATACCAAGGGCCACAAAAATTGCCGCTCCTCTCTGACTTTTGATCTAGTCTAGAATTTCTTTCAGGAAAGTAAAGTCTCTTGTGAATATGAGAACCATAGTCATAGACCGGTTTCTCAGAAGTTCTACTCCCATTGATGGTATTGGTACCAGGATCCCGATCGGTGGTAGCAATCAATTCAACAGTATGGAATTCTGCTCTAATTGACCCTTTGATGGTCGTTGGACCACCATGATTTCTTCTACTCCCATTCGTCGACCTTTTGTCTCCACTTTGATGATGGCCACTACCATTGTTTTGATGTCTGTGATGATGGTCGGAACGAGAGTTTGATTTGACGACAGCTGAATGGACTGAAGGTGGAGGTGGTGCGGGTGAGTTCATTCGATTCCCTTTTCCATTCCCATTGACACCATTCCCATTGTCACTCCCATAGGCATCGATTGGAGCGAACCGACTGGAATGAATATAATGATTATGAGGATTTGAAGAGCAACTCTTGGATGACAATTTCCCTTTACTATTTCCACTTCGGTGACTCTCTCCATTCCTCTCACTCCCATTGTTTTTCCCCTCCACCATTCTCAACTCCTTTCCATGGCCATTCCCAACGTTTCGGTTAATTTGATTTCGTCGATCCCTTGAATTTGTCTGTTGCTCTTGCTGCTGCTGTTGTTGTTGTTGCTGCTGGGTGGACTGACGATGCATTGGGGGTAGAGATTGTGACCCTTGACTCCGAGGGAGGACATGCTCCTGTCTCTCTCTCTCATCCTCCACATCATCCTCCTCAATCATGTCACTCTCCATAAAGACACTACTCGTATTGTCTAAATCATTCTCATTGACAGTGTAGGGATCCTCTTCATCATCAAAATCAAGGACATCTTCATCCACATCATACTCATCAACATGATCTTCTCCATCATCATTGTCACTGTTGTAAGAATATTTTCTACATTTTTCTTCCGCAGTGGCCATAATATTTGATCGACTCAATTGTTGTCCATTCCCCAATCGATGATTCCCATTCATACTAACATCATTGGAGCCTGTGGCGACGAGTCCCATTTTAGTGACATTTCTCTTATTCTTGGATTTTTTACGACTCATACTATTACTCATTTCCCCATTCTCATGTTGATTTGAGCTGACGATGGAACGAGGTGAGGTGTTGGTTTTTTTCTTTGAACTTTTAACAGGGACAATTGGAGCTTCGTACTCGGAAAAGGACTCAATTCTTGTCACTTGTTTCTTACTACTGGACAATCCCATACTCTTTTCAACCAGACCACCATAATCATCATCAGCCATCAATCCTGTTTGGATTTTTTTCGACAATCGATCATTATTTATACTTGACTTTGTCGACTTTCGTCCTGATCGTTGAGACCCTTTTTGCTTCATGTGGTCACTAATAAAAATACAACTGTCATTGTCCCGTGGTCCAATAGTACTCCCGTCCATGTTGTCTCGATCATCCATCAAAGGGGGGAGGGGAGAGTTGGTCAATGATATATTATTCAGACTATCCCCACAACTCGTGGCCTTATGATTTGAACTATTGGGTGAGTGAGTCGTCCCATTCACTCCACCACTGTGAAATCCACGAAGATTTTTAAGATTTGCTGGGAAAGGTGGAAGTGGTGGGGGGACGGCTTTTGCCACGGCGGACTTAATGATGGGAGGATTGCTTGTCATTTTAGAATTTTTTATTCCAGCCGACTTTTGTCCTCCTCCAGTAGTCATGGAGACTGGAGGTGAGCCGGGAGTGACGCCCTCATTATTTCCATCTCCCCGTACATTCTCATCTTTAATGGTGTCATCGTCATCATAATGATGACGAGGTTTTGAGGACAATTCTTTCATCTCAAAGGCATCATAGTTGGCATCCACCAAAGAAATGTGTGAGCCCCATAATTCCATTGAGCCTGTCGAGCCAGCTGCTGAAATCGAGTCAATGGGATCCAATGTCTGTCTCTTCCAAATTAGAGATTTTGTTCGATTCAAAAACTTCTTCAATGGTCCACCCTGATCGAAGGAACGGTGATGATGGGGGTCATTACGATTATTACGATGGCCTGGCTCCATTGGACGACGAAGGAGACCATTGTGACGGGATGTGTAGGGTGAGTAGCCATTATTCAAAAAATCATTCGGGCCACGTGAGCCCCCTCTCATGTGTGACCCAACCCCAACACCTGAGACGTTACTAAAACTCAACGAACGACGACGAGTGATTCCAGCTATACCAAGACCACCAATACGAATTGACTCAGAGGTCACGTAACGCTCCATCAACCATTTATCTCCTGACCTCTCACATGCCATTTCCTTTTGTCTATTTGTACCAATTTCATTTTTTTTCAATTCAAACGAGTCAAGGGGATGCCCGGGTACAAAATTATAACAAAAAAACAAACAAAAAAAACAAAAAACAAAATTAATAAAAAAAAACATACAAATTAAATGGTTCAAGAGAAAGCAATTTTGGAAGAAAGCAAAAAAGAAAATTAATTTAAACAGAGAAAATAATTAGCACTGAAAAATTAAAAGGAGAAAACTCAAATTCTAAACCAAGATAAAAATTAATGAAGCGATAGAAGAGAGTTGGCAATAAAAATATTCATTTAACTTAATCGCAGTTTTCAGGTAAAGTGAAAGTGATTATCAAGTTGATTATGACCATAAGAAAAACCATTTTAAAATCAATGACAATTCTAGACACCAACTTTTTGGAACTTTTACATTTGAAAAAAAAACCTTTAGTGACACTATTATAGTGCCGATCAAGTGCAAAAAAAGGTGAACTCGGAATTTTAATTTGTTTATCACTTCTCTCTCTCTCTCTCTCTCTCTCTTTCTGAAAGAAAAACACTTTCATTGAGGTGACATAGGCCTAAAAACGGTAGAAAATGTATATATAAATTTGCATTTAATCCCATATTCCTTCAATCGCTACAAGTTTTAATGGGAAAAAAAACTTTTCTTTTCTTTATCAATGTTGTCTTCTATTTTTTACATTACAATAAATGACACTTTACAAAATTTCTTTCTCCTCCCTCCCAAAAGTGCCAAGTAATACAAACTTTTTTCATGTTAGTTTTCACCCTCAAAACTAAAACAAGTTTAACTTTCTCCCTCCAAAAAAAAGTGTTTATAAAAATAAGATTGTCTTGTTAATTAAATTGTAGAATCAAAACGAGGTATAGATATTAAAGGTTTATTTTGATATCAAAATCAATTTCTATTCATTTTGACACTAATACTACAAGACATTTCTTTTTGGTCAAAGAGAAAGTAGAGAAAGGAGGGGGGACTGTCAACTAAAAAACATAAAAAGGCACCTAAGTCTAACCTCCGTCATGGTTGATTCGGAGAAACTAAAACAAGATTACAGTTGACAGTGATGTTCAGGTGCATCACCATTAAAACTAATATACAAAAAGTCAGTGGAGACCTCGACACAGTCAGGAAAAAAAAAGTCAGTGAGAAACTGTGCCCACACTTTATTTCATGATAAGAAAGAAAGAGAGAGAGAGAGAGAGAGAGAAAATGTTATTTTTATTTATGAGACTTTTTATACCACCACTTTTATCACTTTACGTGCTTAAAAACTTGAACTCCTCACAGAAACGAGAAAGAGTTAACAAAGTATTCCATGTGCTACGGTACAGAGAGAGAGAGAGAAAATAAACTGCTCTACAGTTCGTATTTTCTCATTGCAAGGAACAAGAGAGAGAAAAACGTAAACTGTAGAGGCATCTTTGCTCAAGAAAAGAGTGTGAAAAGTAATGAAATCTGTAAGTCAAGACAGAGAGAGAAGCCACAAACAAGGAAGGAACCATTAAGAGAAAGAGAGAGAGTTTACTATGGAGGAGAAAGACTACTTGTTTCCATTTATATATCTCCTCCATGTACAACTGTACATGTACGAGTCCCAATGGAACAAAAACCGAGCGCAAATAAAAGTAACTATTTCACCAAAAAAAAGAAAAAGAGAAAGCACACACAAACTGTACACTCTACACGGCTATAATACCTCCAATTTCCCAACACTAAAAACCAGCGTGATATTCTAAAGGCTCAAACCCCATGGTCGTTTTATACCTGAACGAAAGACTCCGTATGTGAGGAAACGGATAACTCAAGTAGGAAGACAGGGAGAAAAAAATAGATCATGAAACTTGAGAAAATTAAAACTTTCCCAAAAAACCTGTCTAAAAAACCCCCACCACCGATCAAGATAATAGTTTAAATGACAATCCCCCGCCCCCCCCCCCCAAAAAAAGAGGGAAATGAATCCCTCTAGACTCTTTTTTTTACTGGCTATAAATGAATTTTTTGAATGACTGTACGTCTCTAAAGTCATTTATGGGGGTTGTCTATTTTGAGGGAAGAATATAAATAAAAAATGTAGGAAAGTCAAGCAAATAAATTAAATTGGTTTGGCAAGGTTTATTTTTAAAAATAAAAGTTTGAGCATGCAAAAAAAGGCAGTGAGGCACGCAAAAAGCTTTCACTATACAGTTGATGCAGACAACAAACAAATAAAAGAAAGAATGGATGTTACCTGTTGGCTAAATGTGAGACGTCATCATCAGAATAGTCAACATCAGGTTGAGGAGGTGGAAGAGTACCACGGACAGCATTGGCAGTATTTAAATCATTACTGATACCACTATCGTTACTACTATGAAAATTAAAACAAAGAACAAATTAATTTCTCAATTTTTAAAAAAGTGTATAAAATTCAATAGTTGAAACCGTTGAATTTATATTAATTAATTAAAATAATTGGAAATGAATTCAAATTATCAAATTACCTATGAAGAGAGTCGGAAGTACAGGCAGCAGTACTTGCATGTCCATGACGAGGAGCCGTTTGTCCACGAGATGATGGTTGTACAATATTATTATTTGAATTGATCATATTTTGTCCAGAACCCAAAGGGGTCATTGGTGAAGTCACAGACTTGGCACTTGGTGTGGTTGGACTCATCATAGACTCGGGTGTTCGATGAACAATGACGTCAGCATTGAGTCTCTTTTGGTGGAAAGTTGATGAAGAAGAATTACTACTACTTGTTGGACTATAAGTTCCATGGATTTGATTGTTCATATGATTCATATTAAGTACAGAAGGTGGAAGAGGAACTGTCAATGGTGGAGGTACTGGTGACGTTCCTGTCCCTGTAGTTGTCATTGTTGGGGTCGTTCCATTTGTGTTTGAAATTGGGATTGAAGCCGATTTTGGCATGATCATATTCTCCACATCCATCTCTGTGTAGGCTACTGGGAACCAACCCGTCTTTTGTGTTCTTAAATTTTCTCCAAATTGCCATCCTTTATTTCTGTCCCCTATAAAAATAATCATAAATATTTTAAAATACAATTCATAAAATTAATTAAAATTTTAATTTACCAATAAGACCAAGTATATCGCCTTCAAGAAAACTAAGTTGATTTTCACCACTTGAAAGATAAGCATAGAGTGCCTTTGCATAGCCAGTATTTGTTGTGTCAGTTGCCACAGCCAAAGATTTTGGTCGAGGAGTAGTACCCGCATCACGAACGCCATCATGAGTGTCATGAGAAAACCCGGTCCCGGTTCCAGAACGGTCAACATTTCCAGCACCCCCATTGACGCCGCCACCATTCATCATCAAATTTAATTCTGATTTGGCACGACTCAATGTCCCGGCTCCACTGGCTACAGTCAAGTCAGATTGTTCTGACTGCAAATTAATTATTTCACCAGCATCCATTGACTTGGTCTTCCTCAACTGACTTGAGATTGAGCAAGTGTCATCACATGCCCCGGGTCTTCGAGGACTGCAATAAATGCATTCTTCCTCATCTCCTCCCTACAAAAAATTTCACATAAAAATTATTCACATCTTTTCCCCAAAAAATATATTCTACAATCTCAAGACTCTTTTTTTAAAAAAACTTTATGATATTTCTTGTTGAAAAACTGAAACGGAGTTTTGAAGAAATAAAAGTTAAATATAAAAAGTTGTAAATTTGAATCGAGGAGATAATTCCAAAAAAGACCCAAACTCACGTATCCTCCTCTCTCCTTTTGCATATAAAGTTGAGCTAATCTTGTAAAATTATTATTCAACCCACATCTCTCTTGTTTCTCCCCCCAAAAAACTTTTATTCCACTCATCTTTCATGTTTCTCTCTCTTTTTATTTCCTGAATTTCTTTATTCCACTTCCAAATATTTTTTTTGTATCTTTGACACAGGTAAAAAAACGAGAATTATCTGTACTAACATTATTTAAAATGGTTGAATAATCTGAGTAATTTATTTTATTTTTTGACATTTAAAATAACTAGCCATACATCATCCATTGCACTGTATAGTGTCATCCAGAATAGATCGTGACAAAAAAAAGAAAACTTAAAATCAATTCAATTTCCTCTAAAAAAATGTCTTCACATTCCAACTCCACTCCCCACTCTACCCACAATAATTAAATTTCCTGTCAAGAATTCCTTACAAATAAAAATGTCAATGAAAAAAAACAACACAAATTACAAAACGACATTTAAAAAAAATACTACACAAAAAACGGCCCTTATTGTTCGTAAACCCTTTGATTTTTCCACATTTGGTAGAAAGTTGACAAATAAAATTGAAGAAAAGAGTCAAGAGAAGAATTATATTAGTTGTTATATGAAACCATAAGTAAAAATATTTTAAAATTCAACACAAAGACATGATCATATATAAAACTAAAAAAAAGATAGGGGTCTAAAAAGAAAAACCAAACCAAAACTTACTTGAATTCTTTTGAGAAGAGCATTCTGCATTGATTCAGGGAGAATTTCCCTCGATTTGGCCACTTTCATCCAGTTCTCAAGTTTTGCATTCAATAGTGAGTTGCCTTTGGCATAGAATGCCAAATAATGTTTAGCCAGTGAGGCTTGTCTCTCCAATATAAAGCCATATCTTCTTCTCTCTTGTGTCAAAGCCTAAAAAATAGAGTAGTTTTAGTCTTAGTAGTAGTATCCACACAACAACATTACATTTTATTACATTTTTTTTCATATTATATCATCCCCTTTCGTACAACCTTATAAAGAGAGAGAGAGAGAGAGAAAAAAAAAGAAGGGGACAGGATTTTGTAAAGGGAGAGAAAAAAAAGGAGTGAGACAAATCACAACTTGTGTGTCTCTGTGTATACACAACACCAAAAAGTACAAAAACTACAAAGTACAAACGACAAATACGATCCGCCACAAGACGATCCATCCCCCCCCCTCTCTCTCATTCTTCTCCATGTGAAAAGAGGACGAATTTTTTTTTCTCTTCTTCTTCTTTATATTCCTTGTTTTCCTCCTCCTTTCAATTTCTATGTGATATCGTATTCTAGCCAAGTATCCCAAGAATTTATCAAGTTTGAAAGAAAAGAGAAGTCATCTACGCAATAACAATACGCAATGAATATCCCCCTCCCCCTTCCCTCCAGTCTCTTGACTCTTCACACACACTTCACACACACAAGACAAAATTTAGAGGCACACCAGACAAAAAAGCTTGGACTTTAATAAGGAGGATAGCCATCATGATCATAGTCACACTTTGTACACAAGGCAGTCTAGTTATGTGTAGTAGTGGTACGGTTAAAAAAATTTGAAAAAAAGATGGGTGAGCCACTGCCATATATGAGGGCTAGTTCCCACAAAAAAAAATTCCTCATGCTTCATTTCAACTATTAATGCTGATTCAGCATTCACTACTTAAGTTATACAAGATGTAAGAATGTATGAGCCTTGTCAACTTGAAAACAAATAATTCAATCACATCCCAATCCTCTCTCTCTCTCTATTTTTCTTGTGACCATGACGCTCACATTGTAAAGATGTGAATGACCGGGTAAAAAACCCGTCTCTGTTCAATTTTATGTCCTTTCTTTTTCCTCCTTGAAGAAAAAATATGGTCAATTTATTTTACCCTCTTTTCTATTAACTATAACTCATTCTTGTTTATTGTTAGCCCTGGTTGACTTCTGACTCACTCAAAAATTCTTGTCGTCACTGTACAGATACAGATGTAGAATGCAACTTCTTTTTGATGAGAAAGGTCTTGAACTTTTACTTTGAGAATTGATTGCTTCCTCTCTTTTTCATGTTCATTGATAAAATTGTTACACTGTTTTACTACATAAGAGCCCCCCTGGGAATACTAATTTAATGTTTGTTATGTATTTTAAAACATCTCATTTTTATGTAAGTACAATGTTACACGGGACTTTGACTATGACACTAAACAATTTTATTTTTCTATGAGGAGAGTCTTCTAAATGATTTCTACATTCCATTAGCCTCTCTCTTCAATTGCAGATTGCATATGGAAGGTCAAGACAGAATTGAAAATATTTGTATCATTCTCCCCTCCAGCTTAAATCTGTCATGTCATCTGTACAGATTATTCTTACACAAATAACAAAAAAAACATGTTTGTACATGTTACAACAAAGAGAACTTGTTAAATTAAATTGAATAATTCATGGAATCATTTATTTTGAGGGATCATGTAACTCTACAAGAAATTATTTTTTTCTTATCAATTTATTTTAATGTAACTACACACAAAATATCTACAGCTACAGCATATGGAAAATTAAATTATTTTTTACAAAACATCCACTAATTACAATCCTCCATTTACGTCCAGTCTCATAAACTGACAGTCAGAAAAATATTTTTATTAAATTAAAAAAAAACTTTTCCTATATGTACCATATTGCATGTGACGTCATCATAAAAACAATCTGGACTGGACATGAACAGCCCTTGAAAATTTATTTATTTTAATAGAAAAGAGTTCATGTACAAATAGCCTGTCTCTTTCAAGTGGCCTCTATCATTATTATTTTTGTCCTAGCCATTCTCATCTTCTTCTCTCACCAACAAACTTGAGAGGGCTATTCAATTAAATTATCATTTGTTAATTTAACCTCCCATTACAAAGTACAAGAAAGATGACCAAAAAAAAAGAAAATGAGCGTCATCAAAATTGACTATGAAGTTCTTTTTTATGTAACTGTAGTTAAAATTTAAATATTCTAAATGTACATCCGTATTATTCTAGCTAAATTAAAGGTGGGCCATATTCTCTGTATAACTTCCTTGACTGAATAATATTAATTTTTATTGTTTTTCTTGTATCTCCAGCTGTACATTTCTACGTTCCTTCATCGACAATATTATGAAAATATTTGCCTCTTTTTTTGTAAAAAAAATTGTTTTAAATACATGAAAATAATAATAAAATGCTAAATTTAAAAGTGTCGACAATTAATTATCTCTTCAAAAAAAAGACCTACCCCCCTCAATAAAATATTTCTATTGGACTTGAATTACTAAGTACCCGTATGGTGTTAATTTAGTTGTTTGTATGCAAGTCACCACACTAAAAATATTCTATATCTTTACATCTCTTTCAAGACACAAAAAAACGTGATGAAATTTATTCAATGTTCGTGTGTCTTTCAACAAAAAAATATAAACTTTTGGCTTGCGCTTTCACTCCTACAAAAAAATTTGGATATAATGAAGCATGTGCTATTCCAAAGCTATTTTTTTTGGTTGACTCCGCTTGTGGTTTATAAATGTTGATTTATAAAAACAAATTAAATTGAGACAAGAATAATTATTATTCTTGTTTTTTTGGCGCTACTTTGAATATTAAATAATATACACGAAAGTAAATAAATATAATTAGACTATTTTTTTTGTCAAGGGTGTAGGTAATATATAAAGGTAAGGTATATATAATTATAACTAATTTAATTCAATAAATAAAGAACAAAATAATTTAATTTAATTGTTAATACAAATTATAACTCTTGTTTATAAATTATAATTATACAGTGGGAGAGGTTGAAAACTTACGTCTTTGATTGATTTATCGCAAAATGCTTCCAGTTTTGATCGTTCCTCCTCCAAAGTCTGCATCACCTGAATCAATCAAAGAAAAAAACAGTTGAAGCATTTAATTCATTTAACAAGCAATTATTAAGTTATCATAAAAAAACTATACACAATAAATTTTAACCATTTTTTTATGACCTCACATTCTTCTTACATCTCCACACACTCCAATTACAAGATAATTCTCTTGATTTTTATGTACATAAAGATAAATAAATAAAAGGATATAAATATAATTAAGTTATTTCATTTTTTATAACAATTAAACTTCTTTACAATTTTATTATCCACAGAATCTGACACTGTGCTTGTGTACACTGTATACACAGTTCACAGTAGAGAATATAGAGCAACAAAAAAAAAAGAATTAAATTGTCTTTATTTAACAACACTCTCTTAATGTAATTACATTTGAGAGAGAGAGAGACAGTCAAAACCATTAACCTTCAAGAAACATAATCATAATTTTAATTCATGCGTAAATCAAGCACATCACAGTTGCCGATAAAAGTGACTCGTAACTTTTTTTTTCTCCATCTCTCCCTTCCTGTCCCTTTAAATTGACATGCATATTATTATATCCTTCATTTTCATTTGAAGGTAGTGAAGCCGTCAATGCTCAAAAAAAAAAAACTATTTCACAATTTACAATTCAATTTACAATTTGCAAATGTCTGTCTTCTAACTTAAGTGTGTACTAATATTACAAATTCCTTCATTCATTTGAGAATTCCTTGTACACATACGAGTACAAGTCAACAACAACAACAAAAAAGTTTACAAATAGAACATCAACAATTTTATAGACCACACAATGGGCTAAAATTTATTTTTGAACCCTCGAGTCATGTTACAGTACACATGAGAGAGAGAGAAAAAAAGAATTTGTGTCTTTTTTTGGTCAGGGGGCTTCATAAATCAGGTGTTACAATAATAATAATAGTGATTAACAATAGTAAGCTAAATAACATGGTAGAGGCAAGAGAGAGAGACAACAATGGAACTTGTGGAAATTATTATGAACTCTTATTTGGCATTTTGACATTTAACTAAACTCTCGAGGTCAAGGTGGAAGACACATCATAAACGTCATTCATTTTTTTCTTTTTGTACAATTAAAATATCCTCCAATCTGTCTACACACACACACACAAAGAATGTAAATGTAAATATCTTGAGCGAATATTTTCTAAATTAAGAACTACATCGTCAAATTTTGACAATTTTTAATTGCATTTTTCGCTACACGGAAGTCTCCCTTCATTTTATTCCCTCCATCTAAATTTATTTACGTCTCCCCCCCCCCTCTCTCTCTCTCTTGTAGAATTTAAATCAAGTGAAAAATGATCAAAAAAAAGATTTTTGTAATATAAAAAAGAATAATTAAAAATATTATTATTATATTAAAAAAAGAATTTATTTCTCTGCATTTTTCCCTATTTAAAATTTGTTAAAGTGAACAGATGGATCTTTTGAACTTTGAAGGAGCATATAAAAAAAGAAGGAAATACATTTAGGAAAAAACGAGAAGGGTTCATTTCATCTCTTTAAAGTTTAATTATCATAGAAATTGTATAATAGTTTCGTTTAGTCATTTGAACAAAAAAAAATAATTTGCATTTTTACTGCCAAACAAGTCAAAGAAGAACAAGTTGAGTTGAGTTGACATTTCCTTCAAAGTAAATAATTCCAAAGTTCTAAAGAAACAGAGAGAGAGAGAGAGAGAGGAGGGGGGAATTGAAAAAGGGCAAAAAAGAATAAATGAAATGAGAAGGAAGAAGGAGGAGGAGTAAAAAATGTGATATAACTAAATAACAGATTCATTTCTTCTTTTTTTCACAAGTAACTTGGTTTCAGTTCTATACAAAAATTTTCTTTGATAGGAGAGACAGAATAGGACACAAATCTTGTCTCTATAAAATATAAGGAAAGAGACGAATAATTTCTCTCTCTCTCTTACATTACAGAGACTCGTATTTGTATGAAGAGAGAGTCAAGCCAATCTTTGTAAGTAAGAGAGTCCGCTTACTTGTTCTTTGACGTTGATCTATGTGTCAGCATACATTTGCATTTAATGAGCCAAGATTTATCCAACTTCTCTGGTTTCACTCAACTCTTAACAGATACGCGGCTCTAACGAAGATGACGTTGCTTAAATGTCTCTCTTCCTTAAAGTAATTGGATGGAAAAAAGATCCCTCCATTTTATACCTTCACTATCCTTCCTCTCTCCCTTGACTTTTCACCTCAAAATTTGTCTTTATTAATATTGACAATTAAAATTTAAATAAATTTCTAATATCTCTTTCTCTCTCTTTAGTTCAAAGTCTCTCCTCCAATTTGTCTTGTTATTTGTCCCTAGTTTAAAAAAGATTCATGTCAACATAGTGTATTTTTTGTAATAAAATATTTTTTTATTTAGAAATTTAATCGGCTCATGCTTTGATTTATAAGTAATAAATATAATGAGAATGAGAAAACTTTTTTTACTTTATTTATTGGAAATTGAATAAAACATGTTGCTCTCATTTCAAAAAAAAGTCACTACTGTCTGTACAGATACCTCCATATCCCTTCATCAATGCATTGCATTGATGACAAAATTGTTGTTGTTATACGACTGTAATAAAAATTCTTACACTCATTTTAAAATCAATGTAAACTTTTTTTCCCCTCTCTCTCTCTCTGCCATTATAAACTAAATACCTGTTCTCTGTGTGTAAAAATGAAGTTACAGTCAAGTTTTTAGCCTCAGGATGAAATTTCACTCATCTCTATTCCACTGCACAGACAATCTGTACAGTTGACTATTAAATTCTGTTTTTTATGTCCCCTACAAAATACAATAGATATTGATATAGTAATCGACTACAACTCATTCTTTTTTAAAAAAACGGCACACTCCTTTTAATACAATTTTTGTAGATTGAAGATTGAGTTAACAATTGAATTCTGTTGATTAAACTGTCTTGAATTATTTTTATAAAAAATAATTGAAATAATTTTCATCTAATTGAAATAAATAATTATAGACATGATCCCTCCAATCCATTCCATTCAATTTTTAAATGAAAAATGATGATATAACCAAGAGGACAGAAAGTGTGTCCATTTTAAAATAAATTACAACAATTTTACATAAAGAAAATAATGCTCCAGCTTTTACACTAAGGATTCTATTCTATTCTACAGTTTGTAAACTGTGTACAGATGATGATTAGTGGTTGGTGAAATAATTTTAATGTTTTCTCTAAACTTTAAAATGTGATACTCCCCCTATTAAATTTGTTGTGTGGGAAGTTGTAACTTGTACTTGCCATCATCATCTGGGCTCCCCCCCTCCCCTCCTCCCCAAAAAATTTCTCTTTGATAGATCATAGATCTCTTATCAAAGATCATGCAAGGAATATGAGTTATATATATGTGAAATGATCCACTATAATAATTAAACTATACCTCTGTAATTACAAATATGTAGTTCTACTTGTACAAGTCAATTTATGTTGTAAATTATTATTTTCTTCAGATACAAATACAGTCGGTCAAGTTGTAGATATGAAATTTTTTAAAATTTAAAATTTTATATGGACTCTCTAACTTTTATTTTTCATGTCGTTCATGTTGTCACGTTGTTTATTATTTATGTTCGTCACAATTTGATATCAAATATCATGTCAAAATATTCAATAACAATAAGAACCAAATAAAAAATATTGTGACAATGACAATTAAAAAAAATTTAAACTTACTTTAATCTCTTTATCAAGAGCAGCAGCAGAGGCATTAGATTTCCTTGATTTTTTTCTCATCTTTTTGACTGTTGAAGCTGCTTTATTATAAGACTCCATCCGTTGTTTGTGTGACATGAGGAATTTTTTCTGCTCCGTCTGTTCAGTCAAAAAAAAATTGAAAAAAAGAAAATGTTTAAAAATTCATGGACATGTAAAATCGTACAGTAATCCTTATTTACCTTTTTTATACATGTTATAAAATTTTTATGGGTTTGAAAAAAAAGAGAAAAAAGCTGTCATCATTTACTATTAACTTGTCATATTTTTTATGACTAAATTCACCAAACACACACATATACTAAAAATAGACGTTGAATACAGATATGTCTCCAAAAATCTTCTCTCTCTCTCCATGGAATGCTTTCACAATTCAAGATTTTTTTAACTTGCATAATAAATCCATTAAAAAAATCCAATTTCTTCCCTACTCACCCTCTAGTCATTCCCTTTCGTCTAATTCTACATTATTATGTGAATTTTATTACTCTGCCCGTTGGTTCCTAAAGAACCTCATTCTTGTAGACCATTTTGTGCATAATAACATTACCAATGCAATATGCACAAAAATGCAAGACTGCACTTCATTACAACTTTTATACTCTCTCTCTCTCTCTCCATTGTAAAACCTCAACAAGGCAATCAAACACAAGCCCCCCTGTTTTTTTTTCTTCCAGCTTTTCAACATTAAAATGTCTAACATTTATTTTTCTCGCCATAATTGTTATGGTCTTAATGGGGTGGTTTTGTAGTTGTAGCTCTGTATCTGTATCTGTAGCATAAAACTCTCCCCTTTTTGTTTTACTTTTTACATCATTTCCCCCAATCTTACTTTCCCTTCCATGATTACTTACAAATGTATTTTACATAAAATTTTGAGATACAAAAGATTCACTTTTGTGAATATTCCTACAAAATTAAATTTTTTTCTGTACCTATCTTCCAGAAATTTGTCATGTAATTTGAAAAATTGTAACTTTTTAAAAATCAAGTATCTGTAAAAAAGAATGTAGATAATAAATCAAGTGATAAATCTCTTGATGATGCATAAAATTATCAAATTATTTACGCTTAACAAAGCTGAAAAAAAACTCTGAATATCTTTATAATAAAGGAAACTTTTATAATTAAAACATGCCTACTTTTTACATATATCTATGATACAATGT
Source organism: Arrhopalites spinosus (assembly GCA_034700945.1). Classification (NCBI taxonomy): domain Eukaryota; kingdom Metazoa; phylum Arthropoda; class Collembola; order Symphypleona; family Arrhopalitidae; genus Arrhopalites; species Arrhopalites spinosus. Next base: position 27,503 of record JAQIVZ010001178.1, read on the forward strand.
ATAATATACTTGTAACATACGCCCTTATTTCTCTACGCTCCATAATTTTTACCTGAGACTCCCTAGCGTGCTAGAGAGAGAGAGAGACTTTGCATAAATCATCCATGGTGAATTGTTCAGATCCTATAACCATCGTTAGTAACTAAAATGGGGGAAATGTTAGAACCTGAGAGAGAGAGAGAGAAAAGTAGGGGAAAGTTAATCACGTTGTTGTATCAACTAGGAAGGAGTATGTAGACAAAACAAGGAATGTAAAATTGTAGAAAATGAGTCTGTGACAATCTTGTAAATTCTACATTCCTCCCCTTCTCCTAAAATTGTTATGGTACTCCATATCCATAGCCTACCCCCATCCCTTTGGTTGGTAACATTACCTATTTTAGTAAATAAGGAGTTGTGAGTCTAGAGTCAACAATATATAATATTATACTACACGCTAATTGTAACGAATCAAGTCAACCTCATACTAATTTATTGCAAATATACACACAACTCACAATAATTCCTAGACTTGTTATTCCTCCAACCACTCGCTCCAGTCTCCCTCCCTTTTTTTTGATGAATTCTCCCTTCATCCTCTCAGCTAATGTAGAAACGTAGTTTTCCAAGGGGGGAGTACATTCTAGACTTGGATATAATCAAGGGTCCACAATTTTCAAGACAGAGAGAGAGAGAAGGTGAAAGTTACAAGGGGAAAGATGCCATTCCCTATTCTCTCCTCCTATTTTATGATACACGCGAGAGACCAAGGCAAACGAGGGAAAGAACCGGATCTTGTCTCTTTTACGCCATGTAAATCCTCTAGGTAGGTATTACAAAAGGTAATGCACCAAAATCTCAACTTAAGCACACACATTAGCCATGGAGGAGGGTAAGAGTAAGAGCCCGTGTCTCTTGACACTCCAGGGGTGATTTCTCTATTCAACTCCATTCTTTCCCATCCTTCTCCTCTTTGTGTTTTTCCATGGAATGTAAATAAACATTAAGTATATTAATTGCAGATTAAAGCCATATATAAATATTATATATATAGCTTTTTCAACCATTTTGACTCTCAACGCTAAAGAGAGAGAGAGAGAGAAGGAGCAAGCCAAGAAAATCCCTCGTATTTTTGTGACCGTGACAGTGACAGTGGCTGATTCATGCTCATCCCTTCTCTCCTATTATTACATACAGATAAAGAAAAAAAACAGTCGTACCAATACCATATATATATAATCATTATCCCACATAGTGATTCTTCAGTAAAAAAATAATATTTTTACACACTTTCTCTCTATATATAAACCAGGAAATAAAAATGGTCATGGGAAATACTACGGAAGAATGCAGACTGAATATGAAAAGAAAGGTACGAGATTTTCTTCCAAACTTTTTTTCCCTCCCTCTCCTCTCCGTCCAGCCAAAGAGAGCGTCAAGATCAAGTGAGAAAAAGTGAAAGTGCATGGCACCGGAACACACATGGACTAAGTATAGGGAAGGGAGGAGGAGGGGGGTGGTAAGTTTATATATATCCCCATCTAACGCCCACTGTAGAGTGGTTTAGACGCTACCAGAGATTCCGTTCCAGGTTTTTATTAAAAGGGGAGAAATGGGGAAGATTTATTGAGATCGAAGAGGAGAGACGAAGCACTCGGCAGTGAGAGAGAGAGAGCCGACGAGGCGAATGTGAATGCGAGTGTACTCGCCCTCACAACTCAATGAGATTCTTCCTTTTGACTTCTTCCTGACTCTTCCTTTTCCTTCGTGTGTGTGTGTGTGTGTGTCTGACAACTCAATGCCATTGGAATTACACTCAAAAGCCATATAGGTGAATTATATATACCTTTCTTATATATATATATACATCTCAATATGTTCAAATCAACATGTTTCCATGCTCCACTGATCCCTTACCTCGACCTCCCTCTTCTTTTTTTTCTCACAATGCTAACGGAGTTTATATAAAATATTTTATACACTGATTTATACTCATCTGTCCTCTACTAGACAATTTAAATCTGATATTCACCCAGCCAGTTTATTTAGTTGTCCCATTACATGTCATACCTTACATTATACTATACAATATATGTGTATGTATATCAGTTTAAAACAAATCATCTTTATATTTAGTAAAAGTCTATGAAGATGATCATCATAATTCAAGGACTATTTTAACTGTCTAATCAAAATCAAGACAAAAAACTTTTTTATGACTCGTCTTTTTCTACTTCCTTATATTATTATTAAGACAAAACAATAATATTGTTCAATTCTTCACATATATATATATATATATTGGTACAATTCAAAATACGGTATAAATAAATCAATTGGTGAATTGCACAGACAACACTTAACGAGTTCAAGTAAAAGTAAAGTAGCAAAGGAGTCACGATTTACGATCAATCCTCTTTTTTTTTGTTTGTTCTTTTTTTTTCTTCATTGATTTTATTTACCTACAAACTGTACATATAGGTAGGTACTCTATAACATTACTTATACATGGTGGCACATAAAAATGACGAGAATGTGTACACAAAGATAAACATTTATTCTTCAAAGTGGCAACTGGCAAACTAACTAAATGGATTTGACATTACGCAGTACTTTTTTTTTCTTTAAAAAAATATTCTTGACTCTTTTTCTGTATGACAATTTTCTAGCTCCTCTCTCTCTCTCTTTGTTGTTGCCACAAATAAAAAAAACATTTGACAAAAATTGTCATGATTTTAAAAAGTTTATTTATATTGAAAAAAAGAGCTAAACATGTCAACAAAATATTTACGAATCATTTCCGCCTCTCATTTCCTATATAAATTGTATTATATAATACATTCATACCACAGGTAGCCAATTTTGCCCATTTTCCAAGTCAATTAACCAACTAACTGTCAAGAATAAAATAAAATGAAAGAGTTGAAAGAAACCACTCTATGCACTCCTGTCAAAATGTGTGAAAGCAAGTTTTATGTATGAATTAGAAATATCTCAAAAAAAAACTTTTACTTTTAGTCAATGATAACTACAGACTACAGTCTACATAAAGTATTATTATTATGCATTAGAGTACCTGTAGTACTAAACTGTAGACTCATTAAAATATTCTCATTTAATTGTAATTTACAATATAAATGATCATGTAATGTACACAATTTATGCAATAAAATTTGTCTCTCTCTCTCTCTTTAAAATGTCAATTGTCACTCATCAATTATAAAATGTTCACCGTTTTTTTTGATCATCTCGAAAAAAAGCACAACATGAACGTCTTCTCGAGAGGATGCCCAGATGTTCTTTGTTAGAGTATGTGTATACTTAAAAAAATCTTTGTATGATGAATCTCCACGGGATAATCGATCAATATTTTAACATGACAATAGAACGAGCTAGAGGGGGGACTGAAATTCCATCACTTTGTGTTGACATTCCCATCAGCACCCAGCCAAACCAACTCATCCGAAAATACAAGAGAAAAAAAAATGTTTTTTCAACACTGAGACCAACCAGAAAAGATGCCCTGAGATTTTACAAAAAAAAAAAAAAAGGGAAAAAAATCCTTCCCCTGACTAACCCAAACCAAGTCTCCAGAGAATTAGACTAGAAGGTTTATACATTATTTACATCCATGGCCCATCTCCCTCTCTCTCTCTCTTATGTCAAGTGGAAAAGGAGTGAGGAACGTCCTATGACAGATGACCGTCCTTACTTTCTTGAATCTTCATTTTTTTATGAAAAATATTTCATGATAAATTTCTACAGTCTCTTCCTTTCCCTTTCAATGAAGTGGTTAAATCGTGAGTTCTTTTCTTTTTATATAGAACTTTTTCCCCCACATACCCATCATCCTAACCTTTTGAACTTTGAACTTTTTGAAAAAAAATTATTGAAAATTTCAATCCAAATGCTCAATCATTTTTTTCTTGTGAATTAAAAGCCAAACTAATGTAACATGCAACTCAGCTCAACTACAGTACACAAACCAAAATAAAGATTTAAGACATGAGTCATAAAGGGAGGGTGGACAGTGGAGCAAGATAATGGTCAACGATGTGGCCAATCACTACAAAAAAAGTAACCACAGATAGGCCAGATTGGCAAATGGCTCAACCACACGTAAGGAATATGTACAAAGGGGAATTTTTTTTATATGTAAGAGTCCAACAAAGTTTATAAGAAAGGTTGCAGGTGGTTTTATTTAATGCAGAGAGGAGCCACAAATTTTGAAATACATATTTTTTTGAAAAAAAAGTAAAGTAAAATTGACTTTTGTACAAACAAAGTTTAGTCTTGTGATATACTTTTGCTTTGGTTTTGGTCTCTTTCTGTATCTCATGTAAGAATAAAAAGGGAGCCAAGTTGTCTCAAAATTGAGACTCTCAATTCTCAAAAGCAATTTTCTCCCATATATGTATCTACCTTATTTAGACTTTTAGAGCCACAAGGAGGGATAACATTACATTTATTGTACATGTCTTACCTCTCTTTACTTGTACTACTACTACAAACTCATGAAAATCTCTTCAATTTTCTGATCCTATAAGTTAAGTGACCTCATTCGATTTGATTTCCGTTCACACTCAAAACCAAAACTACCAATCTTACTTTTCTCCTCAAGTCAAAAAAAAATTGGGCTTGGGTGTTAGTTCTGGTGAGGGCTTGGGAGTCGTTTTTAGATACATAACTGAAAGGATTTTTTAAAGATCATTTCCACAATTTTTTTTATATTCCTCTCTCCTCTTTCTTACCCCCACAAAAGTGACCGTTTGTGATGCACAGCAAGATTTTAAAAACTTTTTTTAGTCTAAAATGAACTTTGTGAATCACTCACTGAGCTTCTTAATTTTTTATTAAGAAAAGAATTAAATTTACCTGAATTACTCGGGTATCCTTCTCTAAATTGGTTTCCAACGGTACGAGAAAATCCACGTAAAATGCTTTCAGCTATCAAAATGGAAATTAAATTCATCATAATTATTTTGAATTGTTAAAATTATTGTTAAAGTTTTAGAATAAATAAATTTTTAAATAATAATTTACCGTATTTAATTGCTGAGCATGAATTTCTTTAAAAACTTCTGTAATCTGTATAAGTGATGTACCTGAAAATAAAATAAAATAGTAAAATTAATAAATGAAAAAAGTAATTCATTATTTAAAGTCAAAAAGTTTATTAAAAAAATATTAATATTCATAAAAATAAAATTTGAATGTGTCTTTTCCCCATTTCTTTAAATGCACTTCGTATTTAAATAATTTATTTATAGACTTGGCATTAAATCACAAAAATGAAGAAAACTGCCCATGTCACTTCATAATAAATATTTAAGTACACTAGCCATTGCTCTTATTTTTTTGCATATGCCCACCCATGATCAATTAAAAGTATATAAAATGCAATCATAGGAATGCCTTGAGGAAATAATCATAAAAAGAAGAAGAAAAAGAGCTTTCTAAAACAATTAAAAAGAAGTAGGAGTGTTAATTAGAGACGTACAAAAGTTGAAGTTGAGTGTGGCTAGCTAAATAGTACATAAAAAGGAGATAGAATTTCCAAGTCTCGTGGATATTCTCCATTACAAGAAAATTTAAGATAATCATTTTACAATTTACTGCTAATTGATCGGCTTCAATGTTCAACACATACTTTTATACGTGATTACACAAGGGACACCCCGTCTCAAATCCCATGGAGTGTAAAACACAAAAGCCCTCATAATAATAACCAATCTCACCCAATTCAACACCACACACACACAAAAGTCTGACCAACATCTGCCTAATCCATTCCCAATCTCATTGAAAAGAAAACTCTTCACATATTATACATCAGAGAGAGACAGAGAGAGGAAAAGAAAAACAATTTCTATTTTTATTTCACACAGTAATCAAACATCAATTAAAAATAATTATCGCTGACTAAGAACACCAACCATCCACTAAAAACACTTTTTTGTTCTTTCTCAAAAGAAGAAGAAGGAAAAAATTGACAGGAAAGTAGTCAAAAGATTGAATACCATTTTGGGCCCACAAAGACAAGCCCTCTTGAGATGGACTATAGAGCCACTATTGAGAATTTTCACAGCGGTTCTCTATCACGAGATACCGAGATACTTTACTATTTTTAAGTACACACGTGCTACTTTTTCCCATACCAAGGAAAAAAACTGTATCGATTCTACATTTAAAAGAGGCTGACTTCTAAACTCTCAAGAGAGAGAGAGAGAGAGAGAGAGAATAAAAAGACAAGCCATTGAGGAAGACAAGCTAATCTGTTTACATTTGCCCTCATGTTGTTAATTTTAATTACAATGTGTAATGTCTTATACATAAGTGAAAATCTGTAATAAAACTCATCTCCAACCCTCACATTAAGATACGGAGCCACATAATTTAATTGTAAGACCATATCAGTAGTACATAGTAGTAGTAGTAGTAGTGTTGGTTTTGATAAAAAATAGAGGTACTAATTTTATTAGATATTTAAAATTAGGGTTTGTCATTCTCAAAAAGTATTCCTCTTTCTTTTTCTCTTATAAAATATCACACTCCCCTGTTAATTTAATTGAGAAATTTAATTGGGATAATATTATTCTCTCTCTCTCTATTCATTACATTTACCATACAATTTGTAATGAATCTCCTTTAAAAAGAAATACAGATATTGTTTGTAAAACTTGGTCATGTTATTTGTATTTTTACATTCTGTATCCAGTATTCAATAATGTAACAAAAAAACTAGGTAAGTACATTTAACAATTGTTTCCTGTATCAAAGTTTAATAAAAAAAAATAGTGTCCTCATATTTGTAATTTACCAAGATGACTAAGACTCAAAAAAAGGGAACAAGAAGGGAAAAAAAGAGACTTAACGACCATCCCATGTCATCAGTAGTGAGAATATTTGTAGAACCAGAACGAGAGTCACAAATATAAACCCACTGTAACAGATTTTGTGGTCTATCATAGACACAAGTCAGTCTCAGTAACTTTTTTTTTGCCATGAGCTTTTTGTAATGTTCAACAATTCTTAAAAGACTTTAGGGGGGATTTTTTGTCATAAAGTTTTAAGTCATAAAGTCGATCTTACAATAAGAAAAAGAGACGCTCCGGTTTTATTTTTTTCTCTTGTTACCAGCTCCCAAAAAATATTACAGTCTTAACGTTACAAATATAAAGCCTTGAACAAAAAAAAATTCTAGTCTTAGCAAAATACCCTCCAAGCTTTTTTTTAACATAAGAGATACTCTCTGTAGTGATCTCATCCTATAAAAAATAGAGATACTCTTGATGAGAAATAAGGAGAAAAAGCTACACAATTCATTTTTGTGTGACTAAAACTTGATTTTTCTCTCTCTCTCTCTCTCTCTCTCTGCCTTCATACCTTTTAAATCACTGTCTCGTACTGTTCACTGTAATTGTTGACCAAGAATGTTTTCCTACACATTAGCCACCATCATCATGTCTCAAAGTCATAAGAAGAAACAAGATTCTCTATTACAAAAGTTGGCACTTGGCCCTCAACAATATATGGAATTTTTTCCTCTCTCTCTCTCTCAGATATTCTACCGGTGATGACCAAAGTAAAAGGACAATGACCAGGACAGAAGTATCTGTATGTGTTCAATATTGAGATGGACAAATCTGAAATATTTTATATTGCATAGAGCTCATACATAAAACTATAGTCAAATATTATATTAAACGGTCCATGATTTTTTCCAACACTTTAGAGTTGGACCGGTCTATATATACATATATATGAGTATGTATGTGAAATCTTTATGAGTCAAAAAAAAATTAAAATAAAAATACAAAAGCGTCAAAACTATTACACCAAGTACCTGGGATATCTGTACACAGGTAATAATAATTGTAGAGAGTTTAAGCAATTAATTTTGTACAGTAAACGAGCCACACAAATTACTCTTTAATCTTATGACTCGATCCTCTTCAACATTTTTTTTAACAAAGACTTGAACCTCATCTTGTTTTTTTTATTCTCCCTTTCTTCTATCTGTACTCTCAGTATTAAGTTTACTTTTTTTTTGGTTGACCGACCGGCTAAAGACGCTAAAAGTCCAAGGAAAAAAAATATTTTGCAAAGTTAAAATATTTTACAGCCACTCCAGGTTCCTCAAATTCATGTCTAATAATTTATGACATGCAGAGATAAAGAGGCAGTCAGTTTTATATAATCTTTTAAACTTTTTGGAATTTTAATTAATTAGTTATACCCTGTCCAATGTATAATAACATACAAATTATTATTCAGAAAAAGTTTCCCACATTTGATGCTAAAATGTTTCAACTTTTCAATTTTAGAAGTCTCTCTCTCTCTAATGAAGAGAGGGGCACCATTGCCAAAATAATCTTTGGGAATAAAAAAACTTGTTTGTTCATAATTTATAAAATTAAAAAATCAAGTACATTTAATGTCAAACACAAGTCAAGTTTAAAGTTTAAAAGTCTTGTCCACAGTTCAACAAAAAAAATCAAGTAACTTGCATTAAAAAATATCAAGAACAAAAAAAAATTTAATTGTTCTTCCATTTAAGACAAAAATTTTTTAATTCCTTTTTTTTCTTGCACTTGTTCTTGCCCTACAAGTATAAATCTCCAATTTGTGCATTATGAATTGTAGCTGTCAACCAAAATTTCAACGAGAGAGAGAGAGCAACGCTTCTGTTTGTTTTTTTCTCCTTATAAAGAATAAACGAGAGCCAGAAATTCTATTAAATCTATACAATGCAAAAAAAGTGTGCAAAAAAAACATTGCCATTTTTTTCATTTTCAATTCCAACATGCTCTTAATCTGACAAGACGTGCGATTAGGAAAGGGGAAAAAAAGTATTTGTAATTTGTACTAATGTACAAATTAACTGTGTATCATTTTTCAACTTTTCTTTTTCAATTAAAATTCTCTCTCTCTCTAATACTTACAGACATACTCGTACCTTCGTACAGGTACAAAAGATCAAAATACTTTTTTGTGGTTAAGACAGATACAGACACAAAGACAATAAAAAAAATTCTTGACCAATGAAATGAACACAAAATATTTCTTTTTACTGATATTTCTCCACATGTTTTTTTTAAATGGAGCAAGGTAATAACTAAATTTGACGTTTTGTATTTTATAATCAAATAATTCAAAAAAAAGAGACTTAAATGTCTAAAATATTTAAAACTCAAAATTATTTCTTTGACCTCTCTCTAGTCAATTGAACAAGTACCACATTCTTTATTGTAAACTAAAATATGATTAAACTCAAAACATTTACTATTCCTAGTCTGATTAATGTCACTGGCAATTGCCAAATGGTCATCATGAGGAGGAAATGTTGTGAGACAACTTTAACTTTAATATTTCTTTTTTTTTTTAAAAAAAAAAAAAATATTCTTGACCCAAACTGTTGAATCATTTATTTGAAAAAAAAACATTTTAATTGGAGCTCAAAAAAATCTTTTCAAAAAAAAGTAAACCATATTCAACTCACGTCCTTCAAACTCATCATCAAACTTTACAAATGATCCGTGCAAAAAATCTACTTTTTGCAATAAATTCAATATCAGTCCAAAGTCCATCAAAATCCTTTATTTTTACACAGTCCATTACATTCCCATATAAATTTTACAATAAAATTCAAATAAACCATAAAACTTTTTATCAGTTATGACTTGACAGTAAATAAACTCTTCGAGGGAAAAAAACAAAACAAAACAAAAAGTGCATGTGAGAACATGAATGACAATGTGGACGTTCAAAACAAAAAAAAATAATTTCCTATTGATATACTTATATATAGGACATATTATGTACGAGGCTTAATTACAGTAAAAAAAGATAGTCTATTGTTTCCTCCTCATAAATTGAAACATGAGTCTTGGTCATGTACACACCTCAACCATTTTTTTTTTACACATTTACACTTGTTTCCATAATTATTGTTCTCTCTCAAGTCTCAACATATAACATTGTCTCCTCCAACTCAAGTACTGGACACTAACTACTGTCTGTATTATATTATTATTATAAAGAGAGATTAATGGTCCCGTTTGAATCCCACGATTGGTTTCATGTACAATTTTTTTTTCAATGATATGCATCCATGCAGTTAGTGACATTGGCTCTCTCATAAGTGTACTTGTATAATAGCTCATCATAGACACCATTTTTGCAAAAGAAAAAGAACAAGTTGAAATGAACGCTCACGAGTGAATCTTGCCAGAGAGAATAAAAAGAAGCATGTACAATATTCTTGTCCCCTTTTGTACGAGTATCTCTACACATATTGAGCTTCTTTATCAAGTGATGACTGTGGTTAGTTTGACTAGTATGGAGTTGATATATAAGATATTACAACTGAGGAGGAGGGGGGGACAGTATAAAATACTGAATCTGATATATGGTGGAATGGGTGACCTCATTACAATATAACTGGTTCATTCACACATGCACATGTATCTGTACATGTATGTACACGTACCCACTGTCCTCGTGAGTACCTTCATGTCCTTCCATTTCCATTCATAAAATTTTATGATGATCACTTTGACTTCCCATGCAATCATCTCTCGTCCTATAGTCTATAGTCTCTCCTATACAGGTAGTATATCTTTTTCTAATCTTTTATAACGACAAATTAAATATTTGGTTTCCTCCACTACTTAATATTTTGACTACCCAAAGTTAAAGTTTATACGCATTTACAAAGAATAGTTCCATTTCCTACGAGTTTATAATCCATACAGAGAGAGAGAGAGAGAGAGAGATTACAAATTTTTGTCATTTGTTTATACTTTTTATTCTATTTGACATTTGTAGAAAGGATTTGCAAACTCTAATCTTTTACACATGAAACATTTTTATTTTATATAGAAAATGCAAGTGGATAGCTCACTTTTCTCTCTATCTCTATTTTGCGCCCAAATACTCGTAATACTGACTGACATTCTCTGTATGTCTGTGTAGAGAGAAGTGGGTAGTGACAACCGACAAGGGAAGATAAAGAATGACTTTCCAGCCACTGTCTCTCTCTCTGTATTGTTGACAGTGTCAATGGTAATTGCCGTCAAAACCAAAGACTCGTATAAGCCGCAAGGCAGAGATAGAGGCAGTGGCAGAGATTAGTTCAAAGTGATTGTGCGAAAAAAGAACTTTTTTTTTTCCGCAAATGTGAGTATGACCACACTCTGGGAAATTTTGTGGCCCGTTTGTAACCAAGCGGTGAGCCGGCTTGACTACACCGGATTTGGTGACAAACGCATCACCAAAATAGGTAACAA
>JAQIVZ010001179.1:0-38760 GCA_034700945.1 Arrhopalites spinosus
TCTTAGGTTTGGCCAGGCTATCTTTTGGTACCACTCTCGTTTCTCAACTCCAATTACACCTGAGAGCCTTCCATTGTTAGTAAAAAAAAGTATCACAGGAATATGCCTAATCGCCTATACAAAACTTTGGGACATCCTTTGATGTACCTGAGACATTTTAAGTTGTCGACAAAAAGAAAATATTTAAAAAGACGCCTTTGATCTTGTAAACATAACAAGAAATCAAAGTATTATTTCTATACACATGATTCATATAAATAAGTACATGTATTTATAAAGTAGTTTATTTAAACGAGTCCTAAGGCCAAATTGTTTTTTCATTTTCTTTTGAAAACTTGCTCTTCTCAATCTTCTGTGAATGGAAATGTTTTTCATGTATTACTCATCATATTATTTACAACAAAGAATCTCTCTCTCTATTTTTCTATTACAACATATTGATAGTGTAAACAAGAAATAAAGTATTATTTTCAGACAAACAAAGCGTGCGAAGTGACTATACAGGATTATATTGTAGTTGTACACAAAGTAATAATAAGTAGTGAAGAAATTCATTCATTTGGACAAGTAAAGGTAACTGTCAAAGGGAATATTAATTTGCACATCCATGTCTCTCTGGATGTTAAAAAACAATAAGAAGAAGTAATGATCCATGTCGTATTTGTTTGAACTGAGAATCTTGGTTAACCACATATGCCTTATCTGTATAATGTACAACCTGTTATTTGTCTCCCCCCTTAGCTTTCCCTCTCTCTCTCTCTCTTACATGTTACAGTCATTTGTTGAAAGATTTGAGAATGACAACTAAGCTATAGATATATGTACATTCAAACTCCAGTCTCAAAAATCCCATACACAATGATGATCAGCTCCTTACCGGTAATCAAGAAAACGTGTTCATAGAAAATTCTCCACAGAAATCATTAACCTTTTGTCTATACACTAAATTATGGTAATAACCTGTCTGAATATTGTCAAAGATGTCACGAGTCCCAAATTTGTATGTATGAGCTATATTAAGTGATGGCCTTAATTTCAAGCTTGGCAAAATTTCATTAGCGAGAAAAAAAAAGAATCTCTGCTCTTGAACAATGAACTATGAGTAATTTCAATACCAGTATGACTTTCTCAACTCTATAAAAAAAATACTTGGATTGTACATACCGAATACCGACACATTGTGCTATACCTCATCAAAATTCTTTTCTGGATAAGTAACAAAATGAAATACTCTAGCTCTAATATGTATATGAGAATCTGTAGAGTAAATTTTCGTGCTCTCTTGTCAGTACAAGCATAAAACTGAATGTTGAATGTCTTGATCATCTTTTTGAAATTCAATTTAAATTTTTTGACCTGACGTCAATCTCCAATCTCTCAAAAAACATGATCACTATGCCGCCAAAAAAATATAACTAACCACTAACTAGAGATTAGAGTACAAGTTATTTGAAATAAATTATTTTCAATTGAATCCTTTTAGTGAGAAAGTATAAAGACGATAAGATGACAATTTACTTGTCAACCTTTACCTCCTTTCGTCTTATCTTGACTTAGTATTACTTACTGAGTATTACTTATACATTAAGTCAAGTTTTTGATTGTCGCATGTTTTCAAACACAAATACTCAGTATAAAAATTTCAAGTGTCCACTGCTGTAACAAGGAATATACTTTTACTTTGAAGAAGAAAGTGTTCGTTCTCGATCGTCACGCGTCTGTCTCTCTCTCCATTGTAACAATTTTACCAATCGAACATGTACAAATACTCAAGAAAAAAAGACATTCATTTCTCAGATAATAACAATTCTAACTTCGTTCCTTGTACAGATACAAAATGTTACTCTTGACAAAAGACTCCTTTGACTTTGACACAAAGTGTGCTTCTTTGTGTGAAACGTGACGGCAACAGCTTTATTATTTCCTAGTTTCTTGTACTGTACCACCCTCATTGAAAATGGTGAGCCAAGATTTTCAAAGGACGGGTATTGGTATTGTTCCCCCTTTATTTTTTTAGTGTCATTTTAATAAGGAAAATAGGTAGTGATCAGAAATCCAATAAAATTAATTCATGCTAGATTATTCCTACAAAGTAGGTTTTGTTGTACTGTTACTTAGATAGAGATAATCTTTAGGTATTTCCAATTTGTTTCTTTTTGTGACTCTATTAGATATAACCATTTACAATTTACATATACAAAATCTTGGATAGACTCTCTCATTGTATTCAACTTTTTAATCTTGTGTAGTTCATTCAAATTTTTTTTTTGGTTCTATTGAAAAAAATTAGATAAAGTCATTACAACAAACTAAATAAAAATTTTCTGTTTGCCAATATTCTAATCACGTCTCCGTCCCCCCCTCATCTCTTGTTCATTGTTGTGTGAAAGAGTATAAAAGAAAAAAAAGAGTTTTTGAATACGGATCTGAATTTAAATAAATAAGTAATGTTCAGAGATAGTCTAGCTAGAGACTGTCCATGTACAATGTACATGAATGTAAAAACTACTCAGGTATTCAATACATTAGAAAATTCCTTTGTTTTTACGATAGGTCAGTTTCCTCAGTTCAATTTTATTTGAATGATTTTTTTCCCTTGAACTTTAACTCTTTGCGGAACCTGGACTGGCTTGACAATAAACCTCCCCCCTCCTCTATCTCTCTACTTTTTCATTCATTATTTTATGAGTTAAAGAGAGAGAGAGAGGGGGGGGGGGGGAGAGAGATATCTGCAAGACTAATTGAAGTTTATACACAATGGAACATTACTCACACATTTATTTTATTAAATAACTGATGACCCTTTTCACTTGCAAAAAAAACAATTATCGATTTTCAACTTTTAAAAAAAAAGTCTCTTCTTGTTGAGCTTCTATTGTACCAGTTTATTTTATGGTTTGTCATTAACTTAGTAATAATTATGAGCTTCAGCTTCATTTTGTCTACTTTTTTTTTCTTCCTCTCTCTATGTATTTTGTATATTGTAAATGACTCTTTCGTCAGCCACAAACGGTAAAAGATTTTTTTTTCTCTGTTGTTGTTATTAGGAGCCGTGCCAGGAGGTATTAAATCCCTTGAAGCATTTAATATTGGTGCCATACTTTCTTGTATGAATTCTTTATATCCCATAAATTTTTCTTAGTTATGATTAAAGAAATTTAACAAAGAGGAAAAAAAGTCCACTCTCCTGACTCTTGTAACCTTCAAAAAAAATTCTTAAACAATCATTTTATCTAATCATAAGGGCTTTTTTAAACTCTCTTTTTCAACTGACAATGAGAGTACAAACACCATGGATGACCATTGGGTCTCTCTCTAGTACATAAATTGTTTATTGTAAAATTGTCTACTCATACACATAGCCATGATATCAATTTTTGATCCAATTTTTACCGGTATGTATCCTCCTTGTATTTTGTATGGAGAGAAGATTGAGAATTGAGATTAACAATTTTCTTCTTTCAGAGCCTATAGGGCATAACATTGAAGAATTGAACATTGGCATTAGCTATAGCTTCACTATTAAAATTGTATTCTTGTACATGCACGTACATACATATAAAGTTTACTCTTAAGCTTAATCAACCTCCATTCATGATTAGTGTAGAGGAAAAAAAATAATTTTACCGTGAATATAATTGCTCAAAGAGAATATTTAACAGATATAGTTCCAATTATAGGACTCGTTTTTTTTCTTCTTCCTTCCATGCCATCCACATTAGAAGAAAGTGTACCATATAAATAAATTATACACATACCATACCTACATATATGTACACTACATATACGAAAAACGTGTACAACAAGTAGCCAACTTCTCTCTTTTTTGCAATTAAATTTAATGCCAAACTAACACGTAGAGGAGGGAGTGTGGAAGTAAAGTAAAGTTAGAGGAGGTGGCACAAAGAAATTATTTTTCGTGTGTATTTTGTATTTTTATTACTTGTGTGATCATGTCCAGGTATTGAAGCTCATGTTCCTCATAATTTTTGTGCACAACTTTTTTTGCATTTAGTTGAGGAACAAATTCTTCCCTTCTAGATATCCCAACTAGACTTTGCATGCATATAAGTAGTAGTAAGTAGTAGAGTAACCACAAAGTTTTCTATTTTAAAAAAAACTAAGAGGACACACACAATTTTGTGAATATACTTTTACTTAATACTCTTCTCTTGTAATTATTATTTATATGTGTACCACTACACTTTAATAATTCCGCACGCTATGGCCGACGGACACAAGACAAAAAAAATAGGAAACGCATGGCAAAGCATAGAGGTTATCTTATGGGTTGATGATCACCGCATGCAAAAAGATTTGTTGAATGTCATACTCGTAGGATGTACATTGTAGGTACATACACAAAAGAAATGAAATACAGGTGCTATTTTCATTTTGTCTCCTCTTTTAACAAGAGAATAGAAAATTAGAGGACATGATGGATGTACACATTTAAATGTTAAACGCTTTGTCTTTTTTTTTTTTAAAAAAAAAATGTAAACTAGATTTATTGTGGGATACTCTAATATTTGTTTTATGAGCAAGATTTCCACAACTTGTCTTTTGTACAGATACACAGGGAGAGGAGCACCTTGAAATAATTACGGTGGGGGTTTATAAGTATATTGCTGAATATTTTGCGTGATTTATGGTTCATATCTTTACAATAAAGCAAACTTTTTTTTTTGCAAAATATGACATATTTTGTATATTATTATAGGCGTATACAAAACACATACCTATATATGTATATGTAGGGGAAAAAAACTTTTTAAAAAGTTTTATCCGAAAAGAGAAAAGTGTGTAAACTCATAAATTTTAGACTGGGCTACTCAGCACCCGGTAAACAGTTTTTTTTCAGTGATATTTATGCGTACATTTTTTTATATAACCATACAGGTATTCATCGTATAATAATATATCAGTTTGTAATCACAAGAGCAACCCAACACTCCTCCAAGTGTATACTCACTTGCCCTCAAGTGACGTTCCACAAAAGGAACTTTTACCTAAATTTGTCTTAATTGACTCTGCATTACATTGTCTATTAACCAAATTTAAAAATTAAACTATACTGAGGCAATTAAAAAAATCTTTACATTTTTTTGGACACATGTCCATGTAAGGACACTCAAAGTAAGAAACTTCTTCATCATAATCATAACTACCTAATTTAAACTCTTTATTTTTTTTCCTGTTTAGTTATACATACACAATGTAATCTGTATTTATTCGACGACAATATGTACAGTATATTTTTTTTTGAAAAAAAAATGAAATAATGAATAAATTGTCGTAATAATCCTTATTTAAGTTTTCTCCTGTACAAAATTTATTAGAGGAGGTAAAATTTTGTAAAAATGAAAATTGACAAAAGGGTCATACTCATAATATATGCCATAATGATTAAAGATAAGGAGAGGGAATGGGTCATTATTTAACAAGACACTTGAAGAAAATAATGTTAGAATATTTTGTACACCTAATAATAAGCGGAAACCATACATAGGATATTTGTTGTGAAGTAATAAATCAAATTTTCTCTCTCTCTCTCTCTTTATCTCCTTTGGGAATTGGTTATGGTAAAAAAACAAACTATGGGTTGAGATATAACTAATC
Source organism: Arrhopalites spinosus (assembly GCA_034700945.1). Taxonomy (NCBI): domain Eukaryota; kingdom Metazoa; phylum Arthropoda; class Collembola; order Symphypleona; family Arrhopalitidae; genus Arrhopalites; species Arrhopalites spinosus. The sequence continues at coordinate 5,620 of JAQIVZ010001179.1, forward strand.
ATAATGATCCATCATCATTGCTACTTTTCTTATAACCAAGTACAAGACACACAAAATATGTACACAAGGCATTTACAATCAAGAAATTTAGTATTCTGTGCCAAAATATATGATATTAGCACGTATACGGATAATTTTACTGAAATGAGTTTACTACACTTAAATAGCTGAAAACCAAAGCAAATCAATTCGAGCAACAAACCAAATGCTTGAGTGCTCTGTGTATAAAGCGTAGGTTCAATATAAAAAAAGTACAGAAATAATTTGTACTTTTATGTCATATATTTTTCAGCTGCAGTACACGTATCTGTATAACTAACTTGAGAATCTGTACATGTACATGTGTATCTGTAGTAATTAGTAAAGACAAGATATCAGTTTATTTTCTAATTTTCAACACATATTTTTTTTAATTACATTACAAATTACAAACCAAACCATCTTAATTTTTTGATTGAGAGTAAACACTCTACATATAAATAGTAATATTCTATAGTTTTTTTAAAAAAATAATGTAATGCTTCATTCTCACAGAACTTGAACTTTCATGTTATTTTATATATAAAAAAAATTCTTTTCTACCCCATTTTACTTCATAAGGGGGGTGTGTCATTAGCATTAATTTTTTGAGTCATAATCATAATAATAATATGTTGTGGAGTAAAAATAACAAGAAGAATATTGTCGGCTGAGAAAAATAATATGTAGCATTCATGTAACATCAGATTAGCTGTATAATATACAGATATGCACAAGAGAGAGAGAGACAAAAACCAGTGGAAACTATTATAATACAATAACAATAGACAAAAAGAAATGGGTCACCTGCTTCTTTTTTGTTTTTCTACATTTTCTAATAATTGTGTGTATGTGAGAAGCCTCAATTAACAACCAGTAAAATATTCTCAGGTGTTTTTGGTGTCTCCTTCTTTTTTTGTGATTTTCGTTTTTAATCATGCCACAAATTCCATGATTATTTTCATTGTCTTGTTCTTCTCTTTTTATTCATCTTGTTTTTTTTTCTGTTTGTCGACTAACCAGATACTTACTTGTCAGCAATAATAAAAAGTAGTTATAAATATATAATCATTTTAATATTTAATTTATGAGCAATCATTATCATAGTTCATTTTTTTTGTTGCAAGTGTCCTACCCCCAATGACCCCTTACATGGGTAAATAAATAAAAAATTGTTTCCACCACAAGCTAGAATTAATATTAACAAATTAATAAAACTATTGCTTGATATCTAGTAACGATATTAATGTAATACATTTAAATTAGCTGGGAACTCATTTTAACATTAACATGTTAATTAATTGTGGACATTATCTCTGTGTAATATAGGTAAAAAACTAGTCCATAATTTATGTATAAAATTATGTAAAAAAATGTGACAGATTTATAACATCCTGTTATTGGACGTTGAATAATGATAAACTAATTTATTTCATTTTTTTACAACTAAAAATCTTCCAGAAAAAAAACAAGGCCGAATACAGACATTACAATATCTTAGTCACCTATTTTTACAGTTTGAAACCAGCAATTCATTTTTGCAAAAATAATAATAATAAAGGTACGAGAGTAATATCTGCAGCTCAACATTATTTTTATTGTTACGTTCATAATGTACAATTTATTTTATGTCATTGCCAACAGTATAAAATATTTTCCAGGGTATGTCAAGACACAAAAATAAATTGAGTGTATAAATCTACCAATTCAAATGTCATTGTCTTTTTATGTATAAAATTGGTCTTACTCTTGACGATGTACTGCTGTCATCCTTAATTTGCCCGTGTTTATGATTATGCTCCTCATTCCTTATTCTCCTTGCCTTTAACTTTACACCGTTACGGTCAATATTTCAAATTTTTTTTTCTACAGTTAGTGAATTACACTACTTTTTACAATATAGAAAAACTGACAGATTGTGTCAAGAAAATAATTTTTTTAGAGACATACTAAACGATTTTGTGTGTGTGTGCATCTTTCTACACCCTACACCCTACAGACACAATAACAAAGTCTCTAGTTTAGTCTACAATTCAATAAAGCATGACCAATTTACAGAGAGACACATGTTCCATCATGGTGCCGTACATGGGTCTTTGAAAATTGACTAATAAATGTTATTAAATGAGTGAATTAGAGCATCCTCTTGGCAACGTGACCCGCTTAAACTAAACGTTAATTGATTCAAGTGCAAAATGAAATCTCATAAATCGGTAACATGTAAAACTACAAAGAGTCATCCCTCTTTTTTAAAAAAAAGAATATTTTGTAACAATTTTTTTAAAACTACAACTGTAAATTACAACAATATTTTATCACGTCTCTTTTATAAAAAGGTAAAAATTTTACCTCCAAAAAAATTGTTTTACTTCCATTTCATTCTTTTTTGTTGTATAATTCAAGATTCAAGTCAAAATTTACTATTCACCTTTTACACAATAAAATATGGGGACGGAATACCAAAATTTTAAAATGCAATCCAATTTCTTCATCTTTATCACATAACAGAGACAGAGAGAGAGAGAGAGAGAGACAAGACATGGACAAAGCCTAGAATTAAGAAAATTAGAAAAAGGAGGAGATGGACAAATCGGAATTTTAATACCTATTAGAGATACAACTAGAGTTAAAGACTATAGTAAAAAAAATCAAAAGAAATTTTTTTTTTATTTCTCTTTGAAAATTTTCTCTAATAACTACCATACTAATTAGTATGGTAGTTAAGGAATTTAATTTCTTGCTTCTGTTCCCTACACACAAAAAACGTTATTGAGACTCTCTAAGCCGTTCTTCTCCTTATATGGAGTCATTTAATGTGAAAAAAAATGTTTAGGAGGAAGTCAAGAGTAAAAGATTTGCCATTGAAAATTTTGAATTCACAGTCGACTAGAGAGAGAGAGAGAGAAGAAAAGCTGATTGGATTGCTGTGAGGTGAGCAACACAAGATGAGACACATATTTGTATAATCTTTTTGGTAAATTGTAAATAATATTGTAAGAGAGAGAGAGAGAGAGAGGTGGGGAGGGGGTTGGATCAATATTTTACAAAAAAATAAATAAATGAACGATTGATCATCATCATATGAAATAAGAGGGTTCCCCCTCCTTTCTTAACGAGAAGCCCATTCATTAGACAGATAAAAAGTTTACTGTAAACTTTCCATTGAAGAAATCAGTCGAGAAGAATTTCCACTGATACTTTACTTTATGTGCTATGTAAACTAGTCCTTTTTGTGCACGTTTATCGTGGGCCTAGAGACAAGAATTTTTTTTGTCTGTATAAAAATCTCCTTAATACACAAAATGCTTGCGGTTGAGACATGTGAGAATATAATTTTTTTTCATGACATTGTTTCCTCTACTCAATGTTTAGTGTACAATCTCACTTGTATTTTTACGAGTCACCTCATCACTTAAAATATTATGAATTGGCACAAGCTCGTTTAAGGGATTAAATATTTATAATCAAGTTGACTATTGGGTAGGGACACATGAGAGAGAGAGAGAGAGAGAGAGAGAGAGATGAAAGTAGAGAAGCAAAAAAAATTTTGGCACAGTTTTTTTTGTTTCATTTTAAAGTGTTTATTATTTTGTATAAATTACATGTAAATATGTATGTATGCTCAAAAGATTAAAACCTGTATGGGACAAAAATGCGCGTGAAATACTAGTTCATAAATTTTATTAAACTGATGGTTTTCTTTTAATTTTCACTTGTCTATGAATTTTTTTTCTCATTCAGGGATCCGGAGATTCCTTCATTGTCTTCCTCTTGGTGGAATTGTTTTGACTTGCAAGGAGGCACTCGTGAGAATTGGAGGATGGGGGATGAAGGAGAGATTCATGTACTGAGAGCCTCAAATGGTCGTTTGGAACATGAATTAAACATTCTCAAATTGTCAAATCATCGACTTGACAAGGAATTACAAAATGTTCGAGAACAATACGAAAGTCAAAGACAATTAGTGCAAAGTCTCAAGAGAATGAGGCAAACGGAGCTCAAAGTCATGAGAGAGGATGAAGCCAAGAAATTTGAGTGTGCAATTAAGGATTTGAAAACTAGGTAACAAAAATCAAAAGATTAATTCCTCACAGACATGTAATCTCTATAGATCGAGGAAAAAAGGAATTAAATAATTATTTAATACATTTGCATATTTAATACTAGTTTAAACTACAGCATGATATTTTGTAATGTCTATATTACTCAAATGACTGTATTATTATTTCTCTTCCTTTTTCCAATCATCAATTTTTTAAATGATTCAGACCACCAACCAAGTCTCAAAGAAAATAAAAAAATTCTTTTTGTTTTATCATGTTTTACAGATTGGCCATAGAAAAAAGTCAAAGTTTGGAAGAGCAAAGAATACAATTGGAGAGAAATTTCCGATCAGAGCTCATCAAATTGGTTCATCAAAAAGATGGTCAATTGCATCTTCTCTTCAGTCATAGTCAAAGAGTATGAAAAATTAAATTTATGTCAAATATTTTACATTATATCTAATTTTATACAATTATCAAACGTTTTTTATTCTCCTGCCTTATTTGATGCCCTACCTCTTGAATTAAAATAAGGATGAGCATTTGACAAATGAGTCAAAAATTATTATTGTCGTTTTTCAAATCAAATGTCATTCCTCTCTCTCTCTCTCTGTACAGGTGAAAAGAGAAGCTGATAAAAAGAGTATGGCTGAGAGACAACATTATCAAGATACATATCAAAAGAATGTCGATAAGCTAAAGCAAGATTTTCAAAAACAGCTCAGTCGACTGGTAAGTTTTATTTTTACCCATTATAGGTATATATGAGTTATCTGTAAGGTCCTATTTCTATATCAAAAAATTATTGTAGAGTAAAATAGATAATAATATATACTTATACGTATGTATTTGGCCCCACATATATTCATCATTTTCCAGTACCAATTAGCTTTTTTCTACCTGACACTCTCTGTTACCTATTAGCCTATTATAATATATGTGGTATGATCGAGACTTATAATGAAAACCCTCGTGATTTTCATGTTGTTTGACAGGTGACTGTATATGTTTTTTTTGAATAATATTTGGTAACATGTGTATTATTTTTTTTCTCTGTGTTATTTCTTATGTACATTTCTGTTTTTGATATAGCTACTGGAGCTGAAGACGAAAGAGCGGCATGTAGAGTCCCTCGAAAAGACGATTCTATACGTTTCCAATAGCAATAGGTCACTTAAAAATTCTCTCACTTGTTCTTCATCATCAACTAAAATGATGACTACTACTATCTCTCCTTCTCATGGCAATGGCAAGAAGCAAGACCAGGATTCCAGACCCGTTTCTCGCAACAACAAGGTTTGTTTCGTATATATATGAATACACAGTCAATCATTACGATAATAATAATAATAATATTTCATATATGCCACTCCTCTTTCTTTTCTCTGTCTTGAGAGAGTTCTTAAAAAGGGAATGCTTCCCATTACCATTTTTGGGGTCTCAGCTTTCTTTCACTCTAAAAAAACCATTAAATTATCAAGTTGATTCAAAAAAAACAAAAAATCTTTTTCGCAAACACTCAATTTATGTCTCTCTCTCTCTATTATGAAGATGATGATCATAACCTGTAAGCAACTAAAGGGAATCTCTGTCTGTAAAGAAAAACATCCGGCTACTCATATTCATTCATAATAAATAATTTAACAAAATTGTAATATCTTTTACACTGTATAGTCTACTACTGATACTACAGAGACAGCCTAGGGAAAATCATAACTTTGTTTTTCTCTCTCTCTCTCGTGGAGTCTCACACATGCCTCACACTTGTGCTCCTTTAAGACCATTTCCTCATCACATGGCACGGGTCTGACCATATGTCAAATAGTTGAATAGTTTTCAATACAAAAAACTTTTAATAGTCATTCCCACCACCCAACCCACTTGAGAGAGAGAGAGACGAGTAATTCTTTTGACGAGTTTAAAAAATGAAATGGATACATCTAAATATTTTTTTATTCTTCTTCTACATTTCATTCTTCAACATTATTTACACTGAAAAGACAATTGTAGAGAATACAGGTGAAGTGATATCAATGACAATGAGTGTCTGAGTCAAAATACAAGCTCTCTTTGAGAATTGATAGGGATACTGATACCAAGTTCCCATTCTATTGCTTTTTATCTCATTACTTGATCATCTCGTAATACATGAGACAAAAAAACATTGTCAGGTGATACTCACCTGTACAGATAGTCTCGTAATAAAGAGAGTGTCTATATCTGTACAATTCACCTTGTTATAATTTACACTCCTTGTGTGTACTATCTATATATGTGATCATCATGTAAGATGATCAGCTACTTTTTTTTCTATAACCACAAGTTGGGTGATATTAAGTATATAACGTAATAATAATAATTTTGTTGGCCATTTCATTTCAAGTGCAACAATTGCTCTCTCCCTCTCTTCTTTCTTATAACAAATGATTTTCATCTCCTTTTTTTTGCTCTGGCTTCCTTTGAGATAATAATAAGAATTTGCAGTGCTTTTCTTAATATAATAATTCTCAAGTCAAAGTCATGGAATAACTGGACTTGTCGTCACTTCCTTTGAAAAACTCCTGGCTCCTGGCTCTTGTGAAAAAAAGCCTCTGGTCGTTATTTATTTTTCTTTACACATACTCTGTACTCATTGGGAGTAATTATGATCATGTTTCTTTGGACACTGAATGTAAAATTGTTTGCAATCTAACTTTTTTCCTCTCTCTCTCTCATTGTCTTTTGCGGTGACTCTTGTATTGTTACCCATTTCTTCTTTTTTTTGTGTTCCGTATTCTCATATAAGGCTCTACACTTGAATGCTAATCCACAATATCTGTACATGTGGAATAAGTGCTGACAATCTCTTTTTTCTCCTTCTTTTTCCGGCATCCTCATTGACTTGTTCTCATCTTCATTTCTGAAGTTGAAGTCAAAGACAAGAAAAAAGAGACTCCCCGACTTGACAGTTGTTTCCTTTGTTTGACGGGTTTATGGATATTTTTCTGTATTATATTAGTAGGGCGGCTCCTCTTCCTTCTTTCATAATGAAACATAACATACTGAGCACATTCTTCAAAAGACAAGAGATGAACACTGAGACCATTAAGCGATCAACGCAATGTCTTCCTTGGCCGGTGGCTAATGAGCAACAGAGGGTAGAGATTCGTTAACTTTTTTTAAAAAAATTCCCATTACTCTCATATTTGTTCCTTTAAAATTTTTCTTTTTAAAAAAGGGGGCCTCAGGGAATTCTCCCTTGGCTTTTTTCAACCATGTACGTACATTATATTAAATATTATCATCAAATCAACATGGAGCAAACATGTTGCTCTCATGTGGTGCAAGGAGTGCATGATGCACTGAAAGTTGCAATGATGAATCAGAAATTTCAGCGACAAACTAAATACATTACAGATACACGTGTTGAAACACATTTTTTTTACATCTCAAATCCAGAACGAGAGAAATTAGGGATTTAGACTGATGAATGTCTTTGAGAGAGGGAGAACAAAGATTCATAAGATTGGTACATGTCCATATACGAATTTTTGTCTGTACTTGTACGGTAAAGAATAAAGACTTTTTTTGATACAGGAACGAATTTGAATTGATAGCACAGTGCAAATCACACAATGTTACCTCGTACATGTGTACAAGTAGTAAAATATGAAAGGGAGATGAACAAAAAAATAATAATTCAGTTTCAAAAAAATCCTAGTGACCAAAGACACAGAAATTATGCATTGGAATGCTAAATGGTCTAGTACAAAAAAAAGTCTTTGCAATTCATGTTATTACTTATTTGCTACAGCTCCAACTACAGCTCTTACAAGTCTACCCTTTTTTTAATAGTAAAAAGAAAAAGGGAATAATATTCTTACAATAATATACAGATAGGGTACATCATAACCATAACCACAGAGGAAAGGGGGATGAAGTTCCCAAACCCTTTATAAGCCTTAACCCTTATATCAATATTATTATTATTTTAAAAAAAAATCTTCTTGTGGATGCGTCTTCTTATTCATCTCTCCTGCATCCTAAGATCCCTAAGTACTCTCCTCTCCACAACAATGCAGTTGTGATATGTGTATAATATTTTATGAAGGGGAATATTGTATATGAGACTGTAGCTATGCAAAAAGCCGGGGGCTCTTTCAAGTCTTAAATGAAATTGCATGGCTATGGCTCCTTCCCTTTTTTTCTCTCCTTGTTCAACAGTCAAGAGAACTGTGAGACTCACTTCATTATTGTACAGCAAGTGAGACAGAGTAGTCTCAACTTTTGCTCCTGTCACAAACATAACCAAAGAGAATATAAAAACAATAAAGAAAAAATAACAAGTTGGAACAACAGTAGGTCAGCAGAACTGGATACTCTTTTTATACAATTATTCCTATACTCCCCTCTTCCTCCTTGATCAGTCTCTCTTTGTGTTTAACGTGCTCTTGTGTTTCTTATTATTATTTTATTTTTTACACTCGTGTCCCGTGCTCTGTGTTTTTTTTGTGCGTAACGTCCAATCCAACGTCTCCTTTTTTCGGAGAGGACCCCAAATTTAATAATTTTATCAAGAGTTTTTTATCTTCAAACTAAAAAATTTATTATTAAATTAAACAATTTTTTTGTTAAATAATTGCCAAAATTATTGACCCACCCATCAAGAGAATATTTTATTAACTGTTGTTTTTTATTGTTTAAAAATTTATTTGTACCTTTAACATTCACGACATTTTTTTTTTGGTGCTATATTAATTTTTACAAGTTATACGGTATATGGATGAAGATTATTCACTGTATCATTTTTTTGTTGTTGAGTTTTTGTGTTTTTGTGTGAAAAAAATGTGAATTGTTATTTTTTTTGTACACATTTTGGAATTTTTTTTGTCCCTGGATTCTCTCTCTCTATGATTTGACCCCTACCTCCAATTGATTAACCGACACGTCCTTCCCTGGTTTGTAACTCATTTATTATTTCTTTTTTTTTGCTTTATCATTTTCCATGTCATTGTCTTCCTCTGTTGTTTTTTTACAGAGTGTGTAAATGTGAAATATCATGAAACAAATTTTATTTATTAATTTAAATTGTAAAAGGAGAGCACAACTACAGCTAGGGCTTGTCAAAAAATAAGTTAGAGTCATTGATTAAAAAGTCATGGGATTAATGACAAGGAGTAAAAAAAAGCGAAAGCCTTTTATAAATTAAAAAAAATTGAGAGTCATTAATACAGATAGGAGGCATGAAAAAATAGACAAATCGAATTTAAAAAATATTCAAGTACTGACACACACACACACACGATGACGATAATTAATAATTATACGGTAAATAAGTTTTATCTCACCAAAAAATCTTTTATTTTGCCCAAAGCTCCTTCCCTCCTCTCCTCCCTTCCTTCTTTATTTTTGGCGTGAGGTATTAAGCCTCAATTTTGATTGTCTGTCAAAGTCAAACCATTCCCTTTCCCATTTTCTGTACTCTTGATATATATGTACGTATGCATAAATGCAAATTAAAGTTGAGACTGCATGACAGATGTAAAATGTTGCAATTTTAATTTTGCTACACAAAAACTTTTTCGTGCATTATAAATAATTTTAGAGGAATTTAGAGAGAGAGAGAGAGGGAGAGGATAAAAAATTATATTTAACAACAAAAGATAATAGAAAATGGTCAATCCCTCAAAGACAATGAGACACGAGGTTTTTTTCACGATGAAAATTCCTACAAAAAAAATAAATAACCTAAACTAAAAACAGTTAGAGAAAAAGTTATGGAGGTGAATTCATTGAAAAATGCATGCTAATCAAGTCATTTGAATGCTGTAGGGAACAAGGCAACAAGTGTTTTTTTTAAAAAAGAAGAATGTAAAATAGAAAAAAAAGTCACAACTACAGAATACTTAACTAAAAGTATGAGCATAACATTTGAGAATCTTAATTTAATCTTATCACCTGTTTTTTTCTCATCTTCTCTCTTCTCACTTGGACTCAATAAAAAAAAGATGAGGATATTTGCCATTGAACTTGTGCCGGTGTACAATTTCTCTTGACATAAAACAAACTATACCCACTTTTACTTGTTCTAACAGACACAACAAGAGAGAGAGAGAGACAGACAATTATTCTGTACAGATTCTCCATGTTATTGGATATTAAGTTGCACAAGAGTAAGAGAGAGAGAGAAAAAAACATGTAAATTACAATTGTAAGCACATGATTTCTCATGAAGGAAAAAAGGTAAGCATGAATGGTTATAAAAAAAACATTGGAGAAAATTTACATGGAGGCAAGTCCTCTTCCTCTACATTTTACATATACGAGAGACTCTCTCGAGATTATATTCAAGTCTGACACTGATACCAATGATGTGGATAGTTTTTTTTACATTATGCAAAAACCTTATAGATACAAAAAAGCACATTGGAAACATGTGGTACGTGACCACTAGATACTCATGAGATATGCTTGTAAACATTGACTGTACAAGTTTTGTAAAAAAATATAATTTACGTCATTTTGTGGCATCTTCTTACTCTTGGTCTCAATCCTCCTTTGTGTGTGGGTAATAAAGGTAGAGTGAATCTGCTAAAGATTTTAAAATTCTATTTTTTTGGAGTAATACATGATACCTAATATAAAACTCTGATATTTTTTTTTTTAGATTTTTAGACAAAGCACTAGTGCTTGAAGTTAGGGAGCTTCATCTTCATCTCCTCATCCTACTGCTCTTTTTTTATATTCTCAATTTTTGTCAAAGGGAAAAGAACCGTGAAGCGGAGAGGAGAGGAAAAAGATTCACTCACCCTTTCCTTATATTTTAGAATGTACTTGTATAGATGTATTCATAGATTGCTTTTTTTTGCCAATAAACTTTTATTTCAATAATAATCTGTGGTAACAATCCATGGACAAAAAGGAACTTTCTTTGTTAGAATGAAATGAATGAATGTACAGATCATATTTTGTAAAATATTCATTTTCAATCCTACCATCTTACTTTTTTTATTTGGCCTTCACTACTAAAGACTAACCAATCTTTTTGAATTTATAAAATGGAAATTTGAAAATTCAATTGAAATTGACCGGTACATTGTGTCCTTTAGTTTTGTCTGAAATTTATTTTTAGAAAATAATTTAAATCTCAAAATTCAAATAGAGTAAATAATAACAGCTGGAAAATTTACAATATGAGCTAGAGCTGAAGCTGGAAAACTAGGCTAATAATAGACAAATGGCGACCTGGACCTGATGGATGGTTTTTTTTGTAAAGTGATAAAAATTCAAATAAAAATAGATAAAATGTAGCCATTTTGTTACTTAAAATGTAAAACATGAGGTTTTCTATAAACAAAAAGTTATACTCCAAATATTTGTTTATTACTCTAATGGACTTTCCACTTTTAGTCTTGATATTTTGTATTAAAAAATAAAATTTACATAAAGAAGCTAGTCTCAAATTTAAAATAATTTTCTTTGTCCGACTACACACAGCAAAGAAAACTAGTCTTGCGGTTTCCATTCCGCCGTTTATTTGCATAATTACGAGGAATCTAGACCTAAAAAAAAAGTTGAGACGGGAGTATCTGTATGTGAGTTAAGTCATGAGCAAAAACTTTTTTAATTTATGCACATAACAGATAGGATATAGGTAATAATGAATACAGAGACAGAGGAAAAAAACAAGATGCAGTTACTTCACCACAACGTGTTTGTGTGTGTGTGTGTATTAAAATGATAATCTAACTATTGTTTATAATTATTATGAGGAGAGATAAAAATCAAATCACAAAAGTCTCTTTTTTCCAACTTTTTTTTTGAATGACTTTAGTAGTTTGAATTACCGTTTTGAGAACTTTATACTATTTTCCTGTTTTGTTTTAACTAATACACACACACTCACTCACACAAGACAAAATACATGTTACCCCTTAAACTCTTTGAGTGGAGAAACTCGTACACACACACACACACTCACAGACAGACAATCACAGAAAAAAACAAGATAGTTTGTTATACAATGTCCCTCCATGTTTAAAAAAATGTTAAGTTTATGATGTTGAGCTGTGAGTGTTGAGCTATATGAAGATTACGTGATGAAAAATTATATATTATCTGCACATATGTTGTGAAGGAGAATCCATGCAAGAAATTTTTCATACAAATTTTCAACCTTTTTTTAGTATTATTGTACTACACACACATTTAAAAAGACAAAGTCCATTTGTTCCTTATGGCTAGTTTTAGCTCAAGATATTTTTATATATTTTTTTGTTACTACGCTAATATACCCATGATGCTACTTTTATCCCTACCGGTCTCTCCACAATTCACAGAGACTAAGGTCAATGAAACTCGCTAGCTAAATAAAAGTGGCCCATGAATTAAATTGTGTGTGTGTGTACATTGTACAACATTGGTTGATTTTTTTTGGACATGCAAAGCGGATTCTCTCTCTCTCTCTCTCTCTCTCTGTGATTTCCACAATTTTTGTCCTATGTGCTCACGAGATAAGGGCAATCGTGCAGTTGTCATATATGCTCACACTTTTTCGTCAATTATGACAGTCTCCGTTTTACTACTACTAGCATGTACATGTACTAACCATCATCCCATACCGTATTTCTTGAAACGCTCTAAGTGCCAAAGAAGTTGATGATGGTGAAGACGAGACATGGAGACAAGAGTAAAAATCTAACAGTGATTTTTTTGTGCAGTTTCTCTCTCTCTCTCTCTCTCTTTCTGTGTGCATCTTCCATTTAAAATGATGAAAGAAGATTTTCTTTCTATATACGGATGACTTTGTATTTTTACAACTTGACTTGAAAATTTCTTGTCTCATTAAGTAGATTCCTCCTTGATGTCTTTTACTGTGTACACTGTGTACATGAGTGTAATGTTTAAATGTGTATAAAAGAAAAAATTTTTTTTTCTTGATAGGAAAAGGCGAAGACGTGACGTTTCTTTATTGAGATTAAATTCCATGTGATTTAAAACAGCAAAACATTTTTTGATGGTCCAATGTTACATCCATTAACATTATAGAGAAACGAGTAGGGAATAAAAGAATATATCAGGTTTTGACTCAAGGGAAACATTGATGATCCAATAATGGCCAATAATTCCATTTCTTTTGTCCTCATCTTCTCTTTACTTCTCTGGCTCTGGCTATAGGCAATTTTTAGGATGGGTCAAAATCCTGTCCAACAATTGAAACTTATTTTTAACACTATTAGTTTCATATTTCAACCATATAAAAAATACATTTTTTGCAATATAATCTTCTATATAACATACATACATGACTACTCTTGTAATTTGTGCTTGAAAAAAAACATTTTTTTATATTCCTCACCTCATTTGTTAGTCACAAAGTAATCATCTGTAAGAAAAGGAGCTTGGGAGGAATGACGGTGATTATTATCCTTAGAAAACTTTTTTTTTCTATAAATAATCTATAGATACACTTAAAACCTCCTCATTAATTTGCCAGTCAATTTAAATTTGTTGTTAAAAAATGACTACAATTTATATTTTTCAATACCATTTCTCAACAGTTCCTCACCCTCACCTAACAAAAATTTCATGTGAGTTGAGTGTTGGTGTTGGTGAATAAATAAGTACGTGATGGATATGAAAAACGGAATAATTGCCGGATAAAGTCTGTTGAAATGTCAAAAAATGAGGTCGATTCTGTTTCATTTCCATGGTTGACTAGAGAGAGAGAGTGGATAAATTCTGTTTCCTGAAATAATTTGCAATAGTGGAGATTTGTGTCCTTATAAAAAAAAATATTGTAGTAAAATGCTACTTAAAAAATATAATATAATACAGATACTCGTATTAAATTAGAGAAATGAAGGTGACTAAATGAATAAGGTTGAATTAACAACCAAGCCCATTTCCTTCTATTCATAAAATATAAAATTTTGTATATAAACAATTATAATTTTTTTTATTCCTAGATTTTTTTTATTTCAATCTCTCATTTGTATTGTATTTAATTCCCATTCAAATTGAAAAGAAAAAAAACCCTTACTTTTGACTGACTCTCTGTACAGACAAAAATGAAGGTGGCTTACCACCCAGTTTCCATCCCATCAATAATAATAAAGCACAAAAATCAGGACTCTCTGAGAAAGTAAACACCTTCAGTGTCTCTCTGTGATTGATGACAGGAAATGTCTCTCGACATTCAACATCATTTACACACACAAATGAATATTCTATAGCACCCCCCATGCCATACTCTGTCTTCGTACTTGAAATAAAAAAAAAATGGCGTATAAAGTGAAATCATCCGTCTTTTTTTTGCAACAAATAAAATGATTGAATGTATTTCACTCACCACAAGTCTTCACAAAATTATTTCTATTTTTTTTTTCTAACAATGTACAATTCATTTTATATAGGTTAGTCGTATCGTATACCCCATGTAAATTTTTACATTCATTTTTGTCCATGTTAATGAAGCGAATCGTATACATGTACGAGTATGTCAGTATGTGTGATATCTGTCGTTGAGTTGACAGAATTGAGAATTTTATTTTTAATATTGAATTGAAAAATGAATATTAAAAGGCATCTGGTGTAAGATAAATCATTGAAAGATTTTAACAAGAGATAATAATTAATTTTCACAACATATTGTACCCTCAATGCTCAATTCTTTTTCTAATTTTATTTACCTAAAGAAATGAGGAGTGGTCCCGTTTCTATTTTTCTTCTTTATTTTTCTCAGTACAAAATAAGTTAAAGAGAGTACAGTCATTTTATGATGGGGACAGTTATTTTAACATTTGGTAAATACAAAACAAAAACTTTACAAAAGTGTCTCCTACAATTGTCAATAAATTCCATTAACACAACAGAGTGAAACAAATGGCATTCAAATTGTCAACTAAAGAGACTGACAGAGAGAGAGAGAAAATAGATAAAGGATAGACTAAGTATTCTGAAATGGGGTCTCATGTACATAAGCAACACAGAAATGTTATCTTGACACTGCCTCCAACTCCAACTAATGTTTTATGAGATCAATTAGCTGTCTTTCTATGGATTCAAATACGAGCTCCATTTCTATCATGACTTTCATGAAAAAAAGAGAATAAAAGCAAAGGCAAAAAAGAAATTCATGGATAAATTAAGAGATTATGTCGTCTGTCAAACCGTATGGCGCAAGCTGATTTTAGTCCGTATAAATTTCTATAGAAAGTACTGTCAACTATTTAACTTACCACCTATTTTATGTACCTTAATATTTAACGCTTAATAATTATAACATTGATTTAAATTGCTTTTAGACTTATTTTTTAAACGAAGGGAAGTTTGCCTGTTGTTACAAAATTTCAATTATGAAATGCACACGACTAAATTGTACACAAAAAATCAAGTTATAATGATGAGTTTAAAAGAGCTTGAGATGATGAAGAGTAAATAAAGATAGTTTTAAATTAACAATAATGTACAAGTTAAAAAAATATGAGTTCACACAATGTTATTTTATACGAGTACCTCCACTGCCTCATGCCTCTTATTCCCGTTTTCTCCTTCTTGTAAATATGACTTGTCTCAAGTAAAAAACCGCAAAGGAAGTTTTTTTTATTAATTCTATTTTACTTTACCGTCATCTTCTCCTTGATGAGAATTTATGAGGGAGAGATGTGAAGCTTAAAAATTCGTGGTCAAATTTTTAGCTTCCACCCGTAGATTAATAAATCAGTATTTTACATATGAGAAGATGAACTATCTTTTTTTATGTGTGTGTGCTATACCCAACTGAGGTGGAAGCTCAAGCTCTCGTCTTGTTGACTCCATGGGAGTTTGGTAGAAAAAAAGACAAGAAAATCGTGTAATTAATGGCACAAAGACAAGCTGAGAAGAGTCACAACGTCACGAGAGAGAGACATGTATAAAATAGTAGAGAGTTTAAAAGGTATAATAGTTTTAATATTAGCCGGTTAAAGTTTTTGACTTACTTAGTCACTCTTCCATTCCAAAACTCCCCTTCATTATTACAAATGTACATAGTACATAGGTTGCAAGTTGCAACGTATCTTTTGATGTCAACCCACGAACACAAGGAAATTTAATATCATCTTTTAACTATTTTCTTCAACATGGAAAATGACAAACTTATCCGTACCTTTGTATCATTGAGGTATGTACCTCTAATATGAATTTTCATTATCTCATTTTCCTCATAACGTACAAATACTCGTACAAAATACCATAAAGAACTTGTCTATTCCTGCTCACACTTAATTACAAAATTTTAATAATCATGAGAGAAGGATAAATTTTATCATTAATGAGGTAATGAAAATGCTAGAAAAAAATAATAATGATTTGTCTATTATATAATGATTTAGTTAATTTATTAATTATCTTGTATGATAACTTGTTAACTTGTACTTTTTCTGATTATTATTTGACTGACTACAATTCATCTGTAGAATTTTAAATCCTAATTTATTTTGAAACTACAGATATTTAATTTTCTCTCTCTGACTCTTTTATTCATGTTCACAGTTGAACAAGTTAATACTTTGGTCAAGTCATAATTCAGTGAGTTTTACAAAGGGGTTTCCAATAGTAAATTCGTCATCCTCATCTCGCATCATTGCCAGTTTTATATTGTGTGCCCTTCTCTCTCTCTCTCCTTTGTCGGTGTTAAATCTTTTTATCCCTTTGCTTTGGTTCATCTCTGGTGAAATGAAATGAAGAAAAAGATCCTAACCATTATATCATCATGTTTATTACTATACTTAACTCTTCAGGTAGTTTGCCCATGCCATGCTGTACAAAAATTCCTTTCCTATAGCTAGCCACCCTCCAATACACAACCTGCTTAATTAAAACAGAGCCTCTCTCTCTCTGTGAGGAAAACTTGCATTCCTTATGTAGTTGGGGATCCTTATGACTATATCGTGATTCACAACAACAACAATAACAAACCAAATGATTGCCTATACTGTAGTCTCTCTCTCTCTTATATCCCATAAAATCATGTAACATGGATGACTGCATCCTTTTTTATATAAAAACATTAAAGAAAAAAAAATACTCTTCTTGATCATCAGCGGTAGACCACAAGTTCAGGGAAACCTCCCGGAAGGTCAATCTGTATGAAGATGAAAAGGAGGAGGAGGGGGGCAAGACGTGTGAGAAGCAAGACTAAAAGATGATTATTTCTTGTCTCATTCCGAGATTTACATCAGTTCATGTCACGTCGCAGATGCATTATTTTCCTGTTATGATCTCTTCCTTTCTGTGGCCTCTCTCTCTCTCTCTCATTACTCGAATGGAGAGAGAGAGAGAGTACGTCTTTAATGACACCATCAAGGGATCATGTTGAAAAAAATGGAGGCTATTACTATTGCATTACCCTGATGACCACTATTATGAAAAATACAGATAGTATTTGTGTTGTGAGACCATGTATTATGTATAAGTCTCCAATATGTTTTTGTATTTTGTAATTTTTGATGACTTGTTTTTAGTCCAACAAAAATTTCACCCAAGAGCTACTATACTTTACTAAAGACTGAAGCTATTTAGTATATTTTTTTTCCAGTTGTAAGAATAAAGAGGAAGTGCGTCATGGGAATTATTAGGGATTTTAAAACTTGTGAATTCTTCTCCTCAATGGCGGGTGTATTTTGTATTTATTATGGGGTTTGGCTTTACAGTACAAAATGGGATACATTAAATTCAGACATTTTCTTCTGTAAAAATTATACCCTTCATTTAATCTCTATATGAATTATCCACCAAATGGAGGTTTTTTTGTACAGTACAGAAAAGGTCAGACTTTTTAACTTTTTCTTACATTTAAACTGTACAATATCCACACCAAAGAGAGAGAGAGTCACTAAAAAAATTCTTTGGGATATGTCTGACTCTGATTGATGAACATTAACACTTACCATTTAGTTGTAACAAAAATTCCCGTAAAATTGACTTAATTTAAAGTGAAAACATGGAATGGTATTTGTTAAGTTGATTCAAATGTCAGAGTAAATTATTTTACGGGAAAAAAAGTTGACTATTTGATTTGGCAATTAGTTTTTATTATTTCATAAATAATAAATTTATGACATGACTCTCTCTATCTCTCTCTTCTTCTTCTTCTTGAATTTCCCGAGATATAAAACATATGTATATTTATGTTAATTAAATAAAGAGACACAAAAGTTAAAGAAGAATAAAAAAGAAGAATTTTAAATTCAAAAAAACTCTCCAATTCATAATTTTCTAATTATGCTACTTGCTCCATTATTTCAAGAGACAATTCAAACAATTTTTTTTTGATCAACGAGTACGTACGAGTAGAGTAGGTCGGAAGAAGAGGAGGAGGAGGGAGAGGAGTTGATTTAAAGACAATGGAAATGATTCATAGAAAATAAATTTATGCATCTGCACAAAACTTCTTCCTGTGCGTAGCAGCAAATTCAGCATGATGAACACAAATTATAGAGTAGGGAATCATTAGTCAGTAATTAAAATTCATTTTGTCATCTTACACTACCACAACATGATCAAGGAGGTAGTCCTCGTGCTGTGTAATTGTAAAAAAAAAATATATAAAAAATTACAACTTGTCCGATTCTGAGACTAGACTAGCTCAACACACACACACATTACTCTACACATATATCATTTATATACATATGGCTTGCTTTTGTATTGTAATAGAAGGGGGAAATGTTCTTTTTAAAAAATGAGACAAAAATTAATAATCCCTGTACACATGTGATCCTTCCTGTATTATTTTAATTTTTTTTTAATATACAAAAGTCAACTCGATACTCTCTAGCACAGGATCTGTCTATACAGAGAAGAAAAAGAAGGACATGCAAATGTATAATGAATGTTGTTTTTAATGGGAGGAGGTAGTACACACAACAAGCACAAGAGTAACAAGGAAACATTCCTATCAATTAAAGGGAATTCTTTATAAGAGGATTTTCCATGTTTGTCTCTCTACTTGTGTGTCTAAAGTGAAAGCTACAGTTGTTACGAGTACATGTTGTATCTGTTGTAGAAGGGGAAAAAAAGGAATTTACATAGACAAGTGCTTGCATTTCAATTTAAACCAAAGAACATTTTCGAGTCGACTCTATGGGACTTTACATTTTGATGAAAAACGTAACAAGACTTGTCTCTCATTCCCTATTGTTCAAGATACTCATGTGTGTGTGTACTAGAGGAGTTACATATGGGGGATTGATCGTAGTCGCATTCAATGCAAAAAGAGATTTGCAAGTGAAATCTATTGAAAAAGGGCAAAGTGTTCAGAGAGAGTCTCTTATCTTTTTTTTTCTTCTACAAATACTCTCGTCGCACTCATGTAACAACAATGAACGTCAGATAGGAATGGCAAGACTTGTCTCTGTATCTGTAGAGCAATAAATGTAAAATAAGAAGTGTGCGCAACTTTTTTTTTCTGGCTTCTTTTTACACTTTAACGCTTTATGTGAATGAAGTTTGTTTTTTTAGTTTAAACTTTACTATCATAATTGCAGAATCTGATTGTGAATCGGATATGTAGAGGAGTAGAGGATATGTGAAGCATGTAGTGTAAAATAAATTACAAACAATATTAAATATATATTTATATTTACTATCCTTTTTTTTGCTCTGCTCTGCCTCTATAGTAGAGGTGATCTCATGTTAAGTGAACTTAACTTAATTGTACATGTTATTCTTTTTCTCTTAATATTTTTTAACTCTATCTCTTCTTTTGAATTACAATGGATGAGAAATTGAGTTTGTATTGTTATTTATATATTTAAGAGAGATTTATTTTATATATAACAATTATTTTTTTTAAATGATTTAAAAATATCTTTTCTCAACTAAATATGTATTTAATTGTACATTCTAAATATTATTTAAAAGGGTCAGAGTCTTAAGACTCTTAAAGAAGAATTTAAAAAAATATAAGATAATGGTAATAAACTGCAAGAAGGCATAAAATCAGAAGAATAACAATTAAAATTTAATTAAATACTCATTGTCAACATGAGTACAGAAAACAAGCGTAAACTCTACATTTAATATTATGGTTACTATTGTGCACATAATTATAAACGGTGTACTTTATACAATACAGAGAGAGAGAAGAAGAAGAGAGAGATTTACATGTAATCTGCATGCCCAAGGAATTAGATTTTTTAGTGCACATCTTTTATACTCTAATCACTAATTTACAAGGGAGCGTTAAAAGTCATTGCACAAAAAAAAGATGCATTTTTTTGTTGCAATCTCTATTCATTTTTTTGCAAGAATGCAAAAAAAGTTCATTTAAATGAAGAATATAAAATTAAACTAAAAAAAACTTCATGATTAAAATAAAAAAAAGAGATGTAAAAGTACACATTATGTAATAATTAGAATGAGATGAGGGGGAGTGTGTTAAATACTGTAAAATGTAAGACAAAATTAAGAAAAAAATAATACATGAAGCAATATTCATATTGCATAACTAAATTCTAATTTAATGTCTCTCTCTCTCTTTCTCTCATATTATTTATAGTATCTGTAATAAAAATTGCATTAAATTCAGGAAGGTGTACACTCTATACAGTTTCATTTATGTATTAGAAGGTGATCTCCTTCAAAATTTTCTTTTGCCCTCTCTCTCTCTTTCTCTGTGTTTGTGGTTGAAATCTCCCAATCAATTCCATAGAATTCATGTAATGGACATAAAAGTACCGCTGATTTTTATTTATTGCAATTTATATTGTAATTGTGAATAAGATATATACAATACACTCATTATTATTAATTGCTCAATGATGTACTAGTAGTCAGAAGAGAAAGAACCTGATTTCATAGAACGGAGAGAGAATGAGCATAAAACTGGTATTATGCATGTTTGATATCGTGTCAACGACACATTTTTATTCCACCTTAAATGACCAATTATTATTGAGTGATCATATCCTCGGATAGAGCGTAAGATACTCAAATGCAGTCTCGTGTGTTATCTCTCTCTCTCTCTCAAGTGTTATGCCACTTGGAAGTGTATGGAGAAAAATAATTATTATAATATTATGCATTTAAATTTTATGACCATTTTAGACATTACACGAGAAAAAAATTATTGTATCTCTGTATCTGTATTGTGTCTGTGTATATAAAAAAAACCATCCCACTTTATTCTACAATAACAGATCTGTATAAAGTATGACTATGAGCAAAGCCACAATTATTTTCAAAAGATATCCAACTCTGATAAATTATTGTGTAGTTGTCTTTATAATGTAGTCTATACCATTAACAGACAGTTGAGGTTTATGTGTGTGTTTGTGGCCAACTTCATTTTTTCATATATATTTATGTACAATAAAAGAATGCTACATGCTACACAAGTTTTGACGGAAACAAGAAAAGTGCAGTGTAGAAAAATGAAGATGCATTTTAACTCAAAATAATGCATATCAATATGTACAATGTGTACATGCGTTGTTAAATAATTTGTCATTTTAAAAGTGTACATATATTTATCTATGTACATACAATGGTTGTACATTTTAGTTGTTGAAAAGAATGAGAAAAAAAACCTCAAGAATAATTAATGTCTTTTGAGGTAGAGATAGAAAGAGATGACTTTATTAATATGATTTTAAGCGTCAACATTCTCACAGAGAGAGAGAGAGAGAGAGAGAGAGCATTTAACAGAGACTAATACCCGAGCCTAACCTAGAAACCTCTTTCTGTCATAGAACGCTTAATATGGACAAGCAAAAATGTAGACAAGTAAAAGAAGAATTCATTGCATCTTTGCATCTTCTTCTTGATGATTATAATAAAAAAAGTGTCATCTCCACTTGTCATGTGATAAAATACATTGTCATGTTGGAAAGAACTACAGGAGGTTTATTACATTATGACCATGTTATGCTAAGTTGTTCCTCATAAAAATGCTTTTTTATTCAGTCTCTCTCTCTCTCTAATGTATATTTTACATGTATCTTTGTAAAGTGTTTGAGAGTATGATCAAAAAAATTGACTCTTGTTGAAAGAATAAAAGGAAGCTTCTTGTGTGTAGAAGATGCAAGTTTTGGTATTTGGGTCTCTCCTCCACTTGGTTTTGATGTCTTTATTCTATTGAATCAATGCACCATGCCACTTCTTTACTTTATCTGTCTATCAGTTTTGAATCAAACTTTCTTATTGCATACTTGATATTATTAACAGAGAGAGAGAGAGAGAGAGAGAGAGAGAGATGACAAAAAAATTCTTGACTGATATCTCCTACATATAACATTTTATCTGTAGAAGACTATATATGGGGATTTTAAAGAGGTAAATAATTAGAGTGTACAAATATATACATTATTAAACAAATTTTCTTATATAGTCATTGTCTTTTTTTCTGTACAGTTATATTTTTTTTCTCCTTTACTAAATATACAAATACAGATACAACTACAGCCAAATTTTCAATAAATTTAGGAAAAAAATTTATACCTCTTGTTCCTTGTTCCAAAAGAAAGTCACAAAAGATAGAAAATGACAATTCATTGTTGATTTATTTATTGTACAGCCAGTGTATATATATATATTTTATTTGCCAAAGACTGTAATAATAATACTTTGATGATATGTTTGTACAAGATAATGCAAATAATAGGAATATTTTTATATCTGTTATGTAGAAAAGAATTCTGTGGAGAATAGACTCCTTAATATTGTTGAATTTTTAAAAACCTTTCTTACCACGAGAGCATCTTCACAGATACTAATTTGCATTTCAAATCTAGTCTAAATTTTGTATTCTATTCCTCCCATCTTCCTCTTCCTTTAAATTCCCTTAAGGCATCTCACAATTCAGGTTGAGCTACTATAGTAGTGCTATTCGTAGAAAAAAAATATTCTGTTTTTGGAACTATTTTGGGTTTCAAAATGTCAGCCTTAATTTTGATCATGTGAACGTTGTCTGCATATTTTTATACATATGTATTAGTACAGTTGACGGTGACATTCATAATGATTTAAGTTACTTATGTACATTACATTATAGTAAATAGACTGTACAATCTTATTTTTTCTAGTTTTTTTCTTCATGTCAAAAAAAATTTATTATTTATTTTTTTACAGAGTTTTATACGGGGGAAACGGAAACATCCGTATTCTGGAAAAAGAAGATATGAATCTCCTACAACGACGATGAAAGAGATGGGAGAACAGCCTCAGCCTGAACTATTTTTTTATCATCATAATGTAAGTTCTATAAACTTTATTTATATTTTCTGTAATAATACATAGTTTAAGAGAATTTTCAAAAAATATAATTTGTTCACTTCATAATCTCCATCTTTGAGCCATTCATTCGTCATTAAAATCTCTCTCTTTCTCTCTCTTTGATATCCCAATTATAATCTTAATTGGCAAAGTAAACCACGGAAAATCTTGTTGATTATTTTTTTGCCAAGAGAGAGAGATTTGAAACAGAGAAATTGTACATGGAAGAAGATACAAAATGATTATGAGTCAGAGTCAGACAAAAAACTTTTATTTACCTCTTAAAATTACATAACAAGAGTCAACATGTAACTATTTTTTTTTATTTTGTTGACTGACAAGTTTTTGTACTCTACTCGTCTTCTACAACAAAATTGTAGAAGAGAAGAGAAGAAGAATATAGTTAATGGACTTTAAAAAAATTGGGAATACGTGTTTAAAGACAGATTATACGGTTATATTGTACAATGTATCTGTGTACATGTATACAATTAATTTTTGTTGAATCTTTTTGATTTGAAGAATTATTCTGACATTTAATTTGGAAGAATTTGTATCAAATATTTTTCTTTTCTCTCTCTCTCTTGTTTCCGCTTCTTCATCACTTGACTGATAAAAGATAAACACTAACTAATCCCTATTGTACTTTTTGGTTTTCAAAGTCATCATCACGAGAATAATAAATGGATTGAGTTGACTGATTCGTGAGTCGTCTTCTTACCTGATCCTTCTCTCTCTCTCTTATTATTCACAGCGTTGGTTGAACTGCTTGTCAAAAAATGTTTATATTATTTTCATTTCAACTCATTTGTTAATGTTAATGGAGGCAGGTACTTGAATTTGATGAGATGATGATAATAAAAATATTAAATATGTACATTCATGTACACACTTCACTTTATCTAAAGATGACAAAGCCCTTCTTCATCTTTCTTTTTTATCTCGACACCAAATCAAATGAAATTTTATTTGAGAAGGAAATGAATATCCCAAATTTGACTAGACTCAAATTCTTAAACATTTTATATTTGCAATTACAGATAGAGAGAGAGAGAGATAAACGTGCAAAATTTAAAAGTGTGTTCAATATTAAGAGAGAAATTAATAATTCAATTTGTAGGTCTAAGCTTGTTAATTAGGAAGAGTAACAAATCATTTTTATACCTCTCTCTCTGTCTTTCGTACAAGGCAAAAAAACTGATATAAAATTTCGTATGGTGAGATGAAAGAAAAGACAGATAAAAAAAATTAGAAATTATTAACCTAACCTAGATCTAAATTTCAATGCTCATTTTTTTATTCAAGAGATTACAAGAAATTATACTTATACTAGTATTAAAAAAATATTTTTTTAAACTCTTTCCTCTTCACTTTTCCCTTCTCTTTTAACATATTCAAATCATCTCCAGCACTGATTTAGTACTCATACAACATTGTATGTACAATTAAGGTTTTGTGTATATTAGAAGTCATGTTGTTTAACTAATTATTTTGTAGAGTGCTCGTATGAGTACATAATTATCATTAAGTGTAGTTAAAAACTGAGAGATATATGTAAAAATCTTGTTTGAAGCACGTGTGAAGGAATTTTGAACATGTTGTTGTTGTGGAATATATTTTTCATTCATTTTGTTATTTCTTTTTTTAAAATGACTTCATTGAAACCAACTTTTGTATAGAATTGAATGTGCATAATATTATAATTAAAGTGAAAAGAAAAGTAAAGTGAAAAGAATTGACAAAATAATAATAAACATGATGAGCAGTTTTATTTTGTCAATTGACTTTTCTTTTTTTTCTCTCTCTCTCTCTCTCTCAAGAGAATTATGTATCAGTAGGTTAGAGTTATGAGTTAATTAGCATAATAATAATAATGAACCAAAGATTATCTGTGAAGACTCCACCATAATATTTTCAAACCACACACATTACATTTTGTATCCTCAATATTATGTATATTTATTCAAATGGGTCTTAGCGTGGGAATAAATAGACACGCTATCCCATATCTTGTACCTGTTAAACTCATTGAACATGATTCCCAAAAAAGAAAAAGTATCATAGGAAAAATAAGTCTTATATTGTACAATTTCTATTTTGCATGACAGGAAATACAAAAAGTAAATAGAAAATATTGTAGAGTAGAGTAGGGGAAAGAAACGGAGCTTTTTTTGTCATGTTTATTTTGACTTTTTTAAAAATACAAATACAATAATAAATAAATTAAACACTCTTTATTTTGTATTGCAAAATTTCTTATGTATTTTTTTCTATTACAGTACACTGGAGGATCCGCCTTGGAAACACTTCCGGAGGCAGAGAGTGAGGAAGAATGTAGTGAAACGGAGGATGTGTCAGAGATTGTGAATCCTTTGGCTAATTCTTGTTCAAGTAGCCAAGGATCAGATGACAATTTTTGTCTTAGTCATGGAACAAGTTTAGACAATTTACCACCTGACGGACCACCTCCCCCACCACCAACTTCAATTGTTTGTTATGAATCCAATGATGATCAACGTCATAAAATTGTCTCACTTGAGACAACCATCCGTCAACTTCGTGATGAATTACGGGAATGTAAGGACCAGAATGAACTCCTTGAATTTAGACTCTTGGAAATTGAAGAGATTGGTGAAAATTCTCAGGTAAATATGTTTCATTCATTTCTTTTTTTTATAAATTTATGAGACTCTTCAGCTTCACTTTCTTTACAATATTCTTGCATAAAACTTAAAAAATAAAAGAAGTTTCTCATATTATGACATGATGAGAGTAGAGAGACAATTTGTTATAAAAAAATTGTTTTGACTAGTAAATTATCTTTAGATAACCAAAAACGGTCATACACCTCACAAGGCTATATCTATATAACACTTCAGGTATATGGAGAGTGTAGTTTACAAGTATAGAAATAATGTAAACCATTAAAAAATAAAAGTTACGTAGATTTTTTTAACGACTTGAAAATTGAAATTTATGTTTCTATTCAAAAAATTACAATACTTTGTAAAAAATAAAAAAATTCTCCCAGAATATTATTTCCTCATATTCTCACGTAATCATCACAAGAAAAATTTTGTTTAGTATCAGCTAACTTTAACAAGAAAAAAAAGCTAGCGGTTTAAATAAGTTTAATGTAACTAACTAGCCAAACATTTGAAGAGAGAGAAATTTATCTCTCTCAGTTCAGTTTCTATATAAAAAAAACTACAAGCTACATAATAGTAATTAAAGGATGACATTAAAATCAGATAAATTAGTCAAAAGTCAGATTTTGTAAAGGTGATAGAACGGTAAAAAAAGGAATCATTTTAATACAGTAAATTACTATATATCCAATTTTAATTAGACTGTAATGTAAATAAATACATTTTTCTAATGTTTAAATTGTGTAGTACACTCTCAATTCACCGTGGAATTTTCTCCTTCTTCTACAGACAAGAAGGAAATTCTTGTTCATTTGATTCTGATTTGTTATCAGAAAAAGATTACATTTAATTTAATATATAATAATTTTTTTTATTATTATTATTACAGAGTGGTTGTGAAGTTAGAAAATGTGGGAAGAGTACTCGTGGCGTGAGAGGTCTTTTAGCATCTTCTGATGGGGCTCTATATCATGGAACGGAAGTCGAAGTATCTACGGATGTTACGGTTCGTGATTGTCTTAATAGTGTGGCAATGATTCCTCTTTAATTACTGTAACGCTCAATTACTCTCCTCCACCTCCTTCAAACCTAATAATCTACAATTTGCAGAATTTTTTTCTCTCTTCTTCTCTGTCTTCACTTTAAAGCCTGAGTGATGATACTTGTTTTTTAAAATTATGTATTACATGTAGACATACCTATCAAATATTTTTATTTTGTCCCCATTCTCAGTCTCAGTCTCATCGTCAGTCTCCATTTTTCCTCATTAAGACCACCCTCTCCTCCTTCTCCGTCATAAAAATTTCCCATGACTTTTTTTGTCAAAACTCACAATAATTTTTAAAAGGTCACATGATTAAAAACATTTATTGTTCATACCGGCATTAAATTGAGAATGGGGTGCACTGCATGCATTGTACTCATGAATTTAAGGTCCGTTTTTTGTCTCTTTGTCAAAGGAAGACAAATGTTTTGTTTTCATATGAGTTTTACTAATGTAAAATATTTTATTTGGTAATGACAACAAAAACAAGGTGGGTAGTATAGAGTGAGAAAGAGAGAGATAATAATTTGGTATAGTTTTTTTAAAAGGTGAGAGAATAAAGAGGAAAAAAAACTTTTTTTTTGAAACAACGACCCCTAATCAAAAGTTATTGTTTACACCACTATCACCATTTATTATATTAAATTTATATAAACATGTTTCTTGTTTCTTTGCTCTGTGAGAAGTTGAGAGAGAGAGCAAAGCTACAGTCTACAGTTATCAAAGTGGCATGTTATCACTAGTAAGAGAGCAAAAGGAACAAGGGGGAAGAGATTCCGAGTGTAATGATATAGATTGAACATAGTCAGAAAGTGAATGAAAAAGTTTTATTTGATATACACAGAGAGAGAGAGAGAGAGAGAGAGGCTGGATGCATTTAAGTATGAAAACAATGGTTCGTAATTAATTGAGAATAAAGGGCCAAGTGAGCAGATGGATTGCTCTAGCAAAGTCAAAACTTTTTTTTTCTTCTCTTTCCCTGGCGACGGAACAACAAGTGGCAAGTTTCTTGTTGGCGTTTCGCTTCACATGTAGACAGGAGACGTTGCAAATGTAATCTATACTCTCAGAATTCTAGCCTCTCTCTCTCTCTACATTTTAGACAAAGGAAAAAAAGAATGGAGAAAAAAAATGGACTAGCGGTTAGCTCCTCAGCTCAACCTCACGAAGGTGATTGAGCGTAGAATTGAACGAAATGGATGGGATAAGGGTGGCAAAAGAGAGAGAGAGAGAAAAAAAAATTTCAATCGTCCAGAAAGAAAAAACAATACTAATATTCAATACAAGTGCAAGTGTATCTGTCTATGTACAATATATATAAAGGGAAGCATAATTTTCAAATCTTTTCCAATAATCTTAAGACTCTCTTGTATATCTTTAATGCATGATCCATTCTCCCATTTATTTTATCCCCTCCTCCTCCTCCTTTCACACACGAACAATACACCATACAACGTTATGTCAGTAGAGAGAGAGAGAGAGTCAAGGGGGGACCTCATAGAGATAGATTATCAATTACATGTAATGCACTTGTCAATATATTTTTAATTTTAATAAGTAATATACTACACAATGTGTAATGTATCTAGACAGAACAATGGAAGTATAAGATACAGATTAATTTAATAGAGAGAGAGAGAGAGAGAGAGGGATGAATGTATTTGTTTTGAGATTGAATTTTTAAATCTAGTTCACTCTCCCCTTAATGTAAATGTACTATGTTACTTTGTAATATAAGTTAAGTTGCATAATTTAAATATAGATTAAAAAAAAATATACATGTATTCACTACTCTCCATCTCCATCAAATTAACAAATCCAACTTCTTACTTTACACTCTGACTCTTCAAAGACTTGTCAGAGGAAATTTTCACTATGTAAAAAAATGAACAGAATATTAAGAATGAAGGAAGGAAGGGAGAGAACGTTCTTTGAACTTTTAATTTGGATTACACTTGAGAAAGCATAATTTGCAACTTTTGTAGAACTGTGTGAGTGTATAGTATAGACACACAAAAAAAGTTTCAAAAAAAAACTTTTTCCTTTCATAAAATTCCTTCCCTCTTCACTACAGTACAAGTACAAGTGTACAGTACTAACGATGAGACTTTTACGGTGAAAAAGAAGGAGAAAAAAAAACATGATGAGGAGTATAAAATATGAGTAATGTACGAGTACATTATAAGAAGTTATAAGAGATTTACTTATAATATCCGTGTAACAGTTTATAATCCTTTCGTTTAAAATTTCCTCGTTGTAAAAAAATATTTCGAGACACACAACAACAAGGGGGAAAGGTCAAGAGAGCAAGAACGTGTTAAAGAATATCACATGTATATAAAGAAAAATTTTCAATTGAGAAAATGTAAAGAAGGTCACGTAGTCTCTCTTTTTTTTAAAAAAAACTTTATTTCTTTCTCTACTTAAAAGAGGAAGGAGGGGAGTAATATGTTGGAGTTCATTATTTGATAAAAATGGTTTTTTTGATGAAGAATAAAATATAATAAATTAATAAATAAATTTTTTTGTGTGTGACATTAGATACGAGGGGATTATGACAGTAGTAGTAACAACAGCCATGCAAGTGTGGCAGAGTCGAGGAGTTCCTGCAGTGATTGTTCAGACAGTCTCTCTCTCCAAGAGAGTGGAATATTTGACAGTCAATCAGATGACATGGGGACAAGTAGTGCGACGGGATATGCAAATGGGATGAGTCCAAAAGAAGACATTAGCCGTGAATTGGCCCACCTAACTTCACAAATTGAGAGTCTTGTCATTCGTTTTGCTGAAGGTGGTTCCAATACTCAGACTAGTAGTACTACCAATATGACTAACAATGGAGGGGCAAGTGATGGAGGAGGAGGAGGGAATGAAGATGGACAAGCATCATCGAGAGCTGTTGTAGGAGCTTCTTCTCCTTCCTTGCCAGGCTCAGCAGGAAGTAGTAGTGGTGGTATGAGACTCAAAGGAAAAAAGGGTCAAGACTTGACGACTGAATTGAAAAGTTGCCGACAGAGAATTCTTGAGTTTGAGAGGAGACTCACACAATTTGCTGATTTCAACTATGCTAATTCTTTGGAGGATAAAGTCGCTTTGTTAATACAAGAGAATCAACGTCTTGAAGAGGAACGATGCGAATTAGAAGAGGCTGAAAATGACAGTCGACATCAGTGCCAAAGGTTTCCCCCCTCATTTTTTTGTCTTGTTTATTAACCTTTAATTTTATCATACATGTACAGGTATTCCCCCAAACATAAGTTTCCAATTAATGCCAACATAGAAAAATTCACTCCCAAAAAACTTTTAACACTCCCACGTCACATCCTCAAGAATGATCGCTAGTATATACCTACATAGTAGGTGAAACTCAAAAAGATTTCATTTCCTCTACATCCTTTTGTCCACATTCACAAAATAACCTTTTAAATTCAAGTTCCGGAACAATATAAAATTGTTGCTGTACAATAATTATTTTGTACAGTCTATTAATGAAAATACAGGACATGGAAATATAATTAGTTTAAAAAGGATGACCCTAAAGTAAAAGGTCTTTCTCTAATTAAAATGACACCCACCTCAAATTCAAAACTTCTCTTTTAAAACTTACTTTGAACAACTTAATCACTTTTGTCTGGCGATGAGTAGAATAATGAATTGACTTGTTTTGTACTGTGAGTTGTGGGGCCCTACCAAAAAAACTTTTCTTTATCTTTTCTTTAAGAACAATAGACAAGTCTTACATCGTTAGTTTAGAGATCCATACGAATAGATAACAAGAGGAAAATACATAGAGCCCTAATTTTGCATAATTTAATCTCAATCCTTTTTACATTCTTAACAGATCTATACAATCTCCAATCTCCCCCCACGCACTCTCTCTAATTTGTCAATTGTCAACATTATTTATAAATTTTTGACTAAATTCCAAAAAATAATATTTTTATACATATTTTTAATTAATTTGTGTCTTTGATTGACAAAAGGGAAAATCATTCAATTTAAATGTAAGAATGTAATGGATAATAAATTAAAATTAATTTAAAAATAGATTGGAGGACAAGATGATGCAGTTACGTCAAAAGAAAGCATTTTTACAGAGACAATTATCCAGTGAAAAATTATTCATTGAACAATTACGAATGAAAATTCTTCAACTCCAAGAAAGAGAAGAAGATTTATCCTCCCAAATCATACGAGTGGATGCCCTCGAATGTCGTAATTTTGAATTGGAAGAGTCTTGTATTGAGATGAATAGTTCAATTCAATTTGTGGTTCATTCTTTCCCCATCCTCATCCTTTGGTATTTATGGTCCATTTTAAAAGCTCTAGAAAGTTTTCAAAATTTGAAACAACAACAAAAAAGTTTATACCAAAATGATGGAGTTGAACAAGTTAAAACAAAACTTATTCATACATTCCCATTCCCAGCCCTACCTCCCTGTCCATCCTCAATCCCTCCAGAGATAATTCCAAGGAAGCATAAATTGATGAATCACAATAACAACATGAACAACAACAACAACACTGGGTCATTTATTGAGAGCGCCGAACCTAGTTTAAAGAAACTTCGTGGGGTTGAGAAAAAAGAGACACTTATTCCCATCCATGATGATGATTCAGAAGGTCTTCACAATATTGAACCACCACCATTTCTACATCTTCATCATTCAACTCTCACTCTTACTCCACTCCAATCTTTATCTTCCCCTCAAAAAATTGACGTGGCTGTGGAGACCAATGGAGAAGAATGGAAAAAATTAATTGACAATATAATTTCAGTGCAATACCAAGAATGGCAAAAAGTTGAACAAGTCCTTCGTCAAAAAATTGAGCTATTAGAATGTGATATGGATAAACATGAAAATGTATTTAATTTAGAGAGAGGAAAAATAATTCAACACTTTGAAAATAAATTAGGGGAACAGTCAAATAATGCTTTACAACAAAGTCAAAAAATTTTACAAGAACGACGTGCCTTACAAGACAAATGGGAATCTTTAGTCTCTGATTTGGAAAATTTTGTCCACACTTTTGCAAGTCAAAATAATATTAAAAATTCATTTGGGAATGATGCAATAATCAAAAGTGTACAAGACAGTCAAGGGGTTGACCCTTCATCAATTAAAAAAATTGATCAACCAATGGACACCACTAAAATTAAAAGTGGTGGCCTAGTAGCCAATAGAATTCGCTCTTTATTCCCTGGAGAATGGAAACCAAATCGAGAAACTCCAGAAATTGTGTCAACTGTGTGTACGCCAATGTGTACTACTACGCCAATAATAAATAATAAGACAATTGTTGATATTAAATGCAACCAAAAAGAAAAAAATGAATGGGTCCTTCGTCTTGAACAAGCATTTCAAGAACAATTGTTAAAATTTGAACATCGTGAAAAATTACTATTAAATGAAATTGAAAAATTAAAAAAAGAAATGGAGACAAAATCAACAATTAAATTAAACGTCAAATCAACCATGGATGCCAGCTGTAGTACAGATGATGATGACAATGTTGTGATCATAAAAGAACAAGATAATTCCCAAATTGTCTACCTCTCACAAGAAAATAATCGTCTCCAAATTATTCTGTCTGATCAGGAGTCTGCCTTGAGTAAAGTGAAAGAATTGGAGGAAGAGAATGAAAAATTAATGATTGAATTAACTGACAATAATTTACTAAGAAAGAGACTTGAAGATGCTCATGGGGCTGAAAATATTTTAAGAAATCGTATAGAAGAATTGGAACAAAGTGAAATTAATACTAAGGAAAATATTGAACAAGTTTTACGTCGTGAACGTAAATGTCTAGAAAGAATTTCACAATTAAGGGAAGAAATTCAATTCCTACGAAATAAATGTTGTCAACTTCAAGATGATCTTGATTTAAAAATTACAAGGGAAGACAAGTACAAAAATGAGATTCAACTTTTGGCTAGTAAAGTCAAAGGTCTTATGATTGAACTGGAGGAAAAGGAAATTTTACTTGAAAATGATTCTTCTTCAGCCCAATCTCAGGTTTATTTTTTTTTATTCATAAAAATATTTTTCTCATAATTTTTCAAAAATCTATTCGGCTATCAATTTTGACCGCGGATATTAAAACAGAGATCGCGGATATTTTAATGCAATTTACAAATAAATTATAACAA
>JAQIVZ010001180.1:0-38698 GCA_034700945.1 Arrhopalites spinosus
AGAAATTATTTTTTTTGAAACCCTTAAAATTGGTTTCAAAACTTCAAATTTTTTATGTAGACCTCTAACAAGTTCTAATATAACATACTTAAATATCTTGGTGATCCGTTTACAACGAACGGAGATAAAAAATCATAATCATTACTTTTTGATCTTCCCTCGTATGTTTGACTTATCTTTTTTTTTAGAAAATCTTTCTATATCTTTTTCAACTTTATTTTATGTCGGTAAAGTTGTACCGGCGTTTCACGGTATGGGCCGGGACTTTTTTGTCCGTTATCCGATTGACTCCAAATTTAATACGTAGACGTAAGACACCCTCGTGCACCATTGTAAATTTACGCACCCCGAATCGGCTCATCCAGGAGTGAATTAAGCCCGAAAAACCCGGTTTTTTGGAAATATTTCCAGGATATGAGCTGGGACTTTTTTGTGGTTTATCTGATTGACTACAAATTTAATAAATAGACGTAGGACATCCTAATGCATCATTATAGACTTACGCACCCCGAATCGGCTCACCCGGGAGGGAATTAAACCGAAAAGCCCGGTACTGTGAAGTTTTTCCACGGTATGGGCTGGGACAATTTTGTCTCTCATTCGATTGATTTCAAATTTAATACGTAGTCGTAAGACACTTTAATGCATCATTCTCGACTAACGCACCCCGAATCGACTTACTCAGAATGGAGTTAACACCAAAAAACCCGGTATTTTAAAGTTTTTCCACGGTATGGGCTGGGACTTTTTTCTCTTTCATCGGATTGACTTCGTATTCAATATGTAAGCGTAAGACACTGTAATGCATCACGATTCGGATTACCCGGGAGCAAATAAAGCCCGAAAAACTCGGTTTTTGGAAATATTTCCACGGTATGGGCTGGGACTTTTTTGTGGTTTATCCGATTGACCCCCAAAAAAATTTAATAAGTAGACGTACGACATCCATCGTTCTAGACTTACGAAGAAACAGACTTGGAACACTAGGGGGCGTGATGTAAGATCGATGGACGCTAAAAACGTTCATGGCGTAAAATATTTTCAGAGGTCAAGGTAAGTGGAAAATGAATTGTTGTCCACATGAATATTAAAAGAGAATGCAGAATCTGATAAAATAATCATGAATATGAACATTTTAAATATACAGATCAATGTAGCCAGTGCCAGACTAGTATGCCAATGTTCTATGAATTTTTAAAAAAAAATTAGTGTTGACTCTTGGCCAACTCTGTTTCGATTTCATTCACAGAGCATATATCATATATATAAATATTATATATGCTCTGTGATTTCATTGATTTCAAAACCACATACGAGACACGAGTTGAAAAAAAAGTCTCGAGCATTTTAAATGTTAAATATTCAAAAGAATCGTAAACAAATTTATGAAAAATGCAGCCCATGCCAATGCCATCTTCAACAAATAAATTAGAAAAAATAATTAACTTTTCAAAAACAAAAATTTAACTATGCACCATAGTTTGGATATTTTAATTTAATTCATGATGGCCATCTACTTACCTTACTTTGTTGACCTTACAAACAAACGCCCAACACACTGCATATGAGGGGAGGCTCACATGGACAGTGACCCAGATAAGCGTCTAAGTTCTTGTCCATTATTGTAGAACACTTGGAACCCATACCACCCATCTCTTGACAACTTTTTTTCTTGTCTTTATAAGCGCAGCACTTCCCTGAAGGGCACGGGCATTTCTCCGCCTGCAAATCAAAATGAATGTGTGGGTACTGGGTGTAATAAAATGTATTTTTGCTAAAATATAAATTTAGTTCAAATCCTCCTCCTTTTGTAATTTTTACTACATAAAAATAAAATATCTTTAAATATTACTTAGTTATAATATTGACCAGACACACAATGGTAAACAAAACTAAGCAAACTTTCAACATGTTGAATATTTGATACTGCTGAAGAATGGAACGACTAATGGCGGATTGATATTTTTTGAAGAAAGACAAAACAAAAGTTTCAATCAAATTACTCAAAGGCAAAAAGGACAGCTCGAGTGTAATCTGGAACTCTTGAGGCAGAATGAATTTTAAATAAAAAAAAGACAGTTAATATGATATGATAGAAAAAATAAAATGTCACACAACATCAATTACATATGTTTGACTTGTCTTTTTTTAGAAAATCTTTCTATATCTTTTTCAACTTTATTTTTACCATTAATCACAGTTTTTTCATTACAATCGCAAGTCAATTTTTCCATAAACAAATTCAAAACTTAGAAAAAACTAGCATTTATTATTTAATATCCTTATATACAATTAATAATTCTTTTTTCCTTTGTATAATTTTAATGAAGGACTACAATAGTACCATTACAATAGGACTTCATTTTTATGTAGTAATTACATTGACGTAATCATCACTAGCGTTCATTTTAGCATCATTCAAAAAGGCTTTTTGCCACAAAGCATCATAGGTACATATAACATTTTATAATAATATAGAGGTACCATATTAAATACTTATTACATTCATCAGTTTTTTTATAAGAAGACTTTTTTCTATTTTAAAATTCACCACAGTTTCAAAATTTCATCCAAACTGAAGATTGGTATATTTCTTGTCTTCTTTTTTAATAAAAATGAAATGTATAAATTCTAAAGTTGTACAATATTGTACATAGTAGTACATAGGTATATATTTCTTTCATAAAAAAAGTATACACACTGTATCAATGTGCATTCATGGTCTATCATGTCATATCTAGCATGACATAATTTTTAAATTTTTATATATTATTTACTTATACCATTTAAAATTTTTGTGCCTCTGCACTCTGGATTTTTTTAAGAATAATGATTACGACAACATTGCATTACCATTTTTTTTATCTGTACACATTGCACCTTGGTGCAAATCTATGATACGATAATACGTACTTTATTAATAAAACAATATGAAAAAAATCATCTAGACGACATGATCCTAGTCTTCAACCCAAAACTAGATGATTCTATGATTTTTAAAAATTACAAAGTATGTATATCATAGACTACGTAAAACGTGTGAAATAAAAGTTGACTTGAAGATTGATTGATCCCCTTTAATAATGATTTGATTGTCGTTACGTTGAGTAAAAAATAGTGACAGGGTATAGAGAGAGAGCGTTGAGAACATTGTGAATAACCTCAATGACAGTGCTCCGTAATATCCACTACCAGCGACTTTTTCCACCCAAAAAAGAAGTAGCCAGCACCTGCAATTCAAACCAAAAAAGGAATTTAAATCTGAGTCCACATACATTATGGCATTTTGGTTTATAATTATTTTTTTAAAAAAAATCAATGGAATTTCATGACAAATTACCTGCACCCAACGTGACGGCAAGACATAACCAAATATTGTACGTCATAAAGATGAGCATCAAAAAATAGGATATGACAGTTTGCAGTACATGGAGTACAGTCTGCCATACATGCACTAAACTGAACATTTTAACCCTGAAAAAAAAATTATGCATAATTAACAAAATTCCATTAAATGAGTTTCTACTGGCATCTGAAAAAGGTTCATGCATAGGATTAGGATTATTAAGTCAAGGAAAATTGGGAAAAAAAGGATATGGGACAAAATCGAGAATCATTACTTGTATGTTCGATGAACATTAGGAATTTTAAATTTTTCAGTCTTTACACCACAAGCTTTACAAGATTTTGTAGAATAGTTGGTAGTAACTATACTGTGAACTATACTGGGAACTACTGGTACACCTTCAGTCATTTGTTTGCTTGCATTTTTAATAGATTCTATTTCAGGTACAGGTTTTTCACAATCACAAGGTTGGGAAATTAAAATGGGAACAATGATTTCAGGTTCATAAAGCATTCCACCCCCCTCTGCACTCTCTACTCTATATGATTTATTATTCATACTTTTTTAAAAGCATCTCTTGGGAATTATTGAAATAATGATTATTACAAACTGTAAACTTACTGGACGGTTTTATGAGTTTCTTTCATAGCGGTAGTACCGTTTTCAGCGGGAACAGTGACAGTGTTGTACTGTACAGCTCTGAAAAAAAAGAATCACAGATTAGTTTGATTGTTACATAAAAAATTAAATGTTTGTCTTTTTCATTACATAAGAAGAATTCATTTTACCTGAATGAGTGACGATATAAATGCTCTCGATAAAATTTTAAAGCTTCATATGCAAATGCGAGGAAAAAAATGAATATCATTGAACCGAGAAGACCACCAATTTCGGTTGTTTGCCAAAACTCAAAGAGAATCGTCACCGACTCCCCACTGTGAAAAAACATCTACAATGACAAAAACAAAAGAGACACAAAAATTAATTAGGGAAGGGAACAAGACACACAGAACTCCAACTATCAAATACCTGAATCATAGACGACTTCATTTTCATTGATTAAATATGACAATAAATAATTAAGTTTGTTACTTAATACTCATAGATTCTTTTTTCTAACTAAATTCAATTCATACTAGCTTCACAATTAAATTTCGTCTTGCTATCTTTATAATATACACAAAGTCTGTTCATTTTCCATTCAAACGATGAAGAATATGACATGCTGCAAGTTCACAGACAGTACACACGAAAAGTTTTAACTGAGTCGATAAGATACTAAACTTGAATGAATCTACATTAAATGCAGATTCATTACAAAACGACAGATAAAATATTTTGACAGAATTATATCTTTCAAAAGAAATTATACACACAAAATGATGCACTGTCTTGGTACTAAAACGTTGATATAAAAAAAAGGTGTGATAGAGTCAATGAAGTAGTCAAAATAGTCTACATTTCAAAATTTTTAAAACAATTAAATTTAAACTAAATTGTCAAGGAAACTGACAACTTCAAAAAAGATTAATGACTTACGCTCATCATCGTGTGGCCTGTAGAGCTGGTAGAATTATCGTGACCGCTATGATCAGCGTGTGGTGAGTTTACTGGAGTTGGAGTAACGACACTGCTAGAATCAGGCATTTGATGAGAGTCATGCGACATATGATGATGGTGACTGTGATCGTCGGTCGACATTTTGATGATGGGATGAGTAAAAAAAACTTAAGCTGCCTCTCCTTCAAGTTTAAGTCCAAAGCTCCTATCAACTCAGAGCTGTCTAGGTTGATAAGACAAACAGTCTCAGGCTCATAAACAATATTTTTTCAAAAAATATTTTTGATGGTGCACTTCACGGTGATGTCTCCTTTGACTCCTTGCAGACAACGGGTGAGTTCCTTGACATTAATGTTAGTATTCTACTGCAGTAACTGTAATAGAAAAAAATTAAAATAGTTAATTATCATAAATCAAATGTTACTCAATAAACTCCTTCTCTTGCATTTAACTGTCATTATTTATTTACTTTCAACATTTCATATCCACATTTTTGACTCACACTGACTGCCTCACAGATAACTCTATCAATATACAATAATGCTAGTACACAATGTCAATAGTCAATAAAAAACCCTACACTAAAAATATCCGTCGTGTTTTGACTTGAGGAAATCTTTTTTTAATATCATATGATCACGTAAATCATGTTTTCCAAAATTATTGATAACATGAGAAAAATCATTTACTTTCTATATGCATTGTACAGCTTACCGTCCTAAACTAAAATACACAATAACGCTTCTCCTAAGAGCCAAGTGTTCGCTTTAAATAAAAGATTGAAAGGGAAAACTACAACTCGAGTAGTTTTCAAAGTGTCAATACTATTTCTATTGACTAAAATGAATAGTATAAAAGTGATAATTAGATAACAGTTTGAGGTGGTTGGCTCCCTAAACAATTGACAGAATTATTAAAATTACCATTTATGCCGTCTATGCGTCATTTACTAAAGTACTTTGCAAAAATAAATTAATTTTTAGCTCCACAATGCATGGATTGGACAGAGGTCTAAAAGTACAGAATGAATATGGAAATTCCATATTTAATCAAAATTATTAGCTAAATATAATATGCTCATCATAGGACAATAAAAATAAATTTTGTTTGATAAAAATTTTGATATCAATTTTTTAAGATGACTATTTTTTGGAAAAAATGAAAACAGAAAATAAAAGTAGAAACAATAAAATGAGGAAGTCTAAATATAGAAAAAAACGGTAAAAAATGAATCTCTGAAATTATTATGCCGTGCAGCAGTGCAATCAATCATCTTTCCAGCAACTTGTCTTGTTTACTTAACACCTGTTATACACTTGAAATTTAAACTATACACATACACCATACGTATTATCTACATATTGATTTGAATTAAAAGTAGTTTAGCTGTCGTGTTATCAATAAATTTGTTACACTGTACCTAAGATTTCAATTAAAACCCTTGGTTAGTATTTTGAACAGTTGAGAATTCTTGGTTTAACCTTCAGATTTGAACAAGACATGGAATTAATTTGTTGGTACTCTAAAGACACACACACACACTACACAGCACAATGGACAGTTTATTTAATGAGAATGATAGTAGAAATTTCAAGCGTACGAGAACAAATGATACCTACCTATGAATACTGTATAATATACTCAACTCAGTCAAGGTCAAAAATTCAACTTGAATCACATGTATAATAATAATACTTTTTTTAATGATAATTACTGTTTTATTGTAGAAGAGGCTTGGCAAGACGTTCAAACACTTCACCTTCAAAAAGAACTGTTTAATGAATTTACAAATAAATAAGCTGCAGTGATAAACAAAAATAAGAATGAATGCAAAAGCTACTTGCTTGCTACACAGACCAGACCAGATTGATACGGATTATATATTAATAATTATTTCTAATATTAAGCTGGGATTTTTTTAACCCCTTTCTCCTTCCTTCCTTCTCCGTACATGTAAATAAGTAAATATATCAGCGTTTTGCTGTTTGTTTGTGGTCTCGTCTCTCTCTCTCTCTCTCTCTCGTCCTCGTCTTGCTCTGTATACACAAATAAATCCACATGTACTCCATTTCTTCAACAGGTTTTTTTCCCTTCTGACTTCATTAATGATTTTAATTCGTTCAAGTCATTTGTATATTCAGTTGTATCAACATGTCAAAGAACTACTCAAGCTCTAGTTCTTATTGTATCGTAGTTTGTAGTTCTATTAGTTTTGTGGCGTACACCAAAAAAGTGTAATACCTACTTTGTACTTCCCTGCTCAAACGTAGACAATATTAAATATTGAGTATACATTTATATATATAAATGAAAGGATTCATCATGTGGAAAATACTTTTATTTCTAAAGATTTTTATATGAAATGTCAAACATGGACAAAAAAGGAGTAGTTCCAGAATGAAAGAAGAATCAAGATTACAATCATTGTGTTTACAACCGCAATTTAATGTTTTGAAAATACACATGTAAAATTAAATGTGATTCAAAAATACCTGTAATAGGTACAGGCGTTGTAGGTATAATAAAACAGTTGAAAATCTGTCTAAGCTTTTAATAGGAATCAGAAGAAGTGATCTGCCTCAAACAAAAACAGTGGGCAATATGTACTTATTGTATATACATTGTATGTACATGTGTAATTTTGATAGCAGGATTTTGAATCAAATGTAATATTTCTTTTCTGATTCAAGACCTTGAAGCTTCGAAATCTCCTTTTTTTCAAACGTGTCTATTCATGTACGTCATATTATTAGGAATCTGTCATCACAATTACGGCCATGGATACTATAAACCTGCATAATTTTATACAATAGGGAGGTACTGGATGAGGATATATGATAGTGTAAGTATTCATAATCATTGTATGTAATATGAATATGGTACTCCTTTCATCAACTTTATAATACAAACACATGAACACACATAGGCCTACTGTGAAAGCTGAAATCAGAATAAGCCAACAAAATTACTTTAATCTATCCTACTTACGTAATTCGGAGCATCATTATACGCCTGTTATCGTCAAGAACAATCAGTGATCAAACAGGACAATTTTGAAAACCTCTCTAATGGTCAATATCATTCAAATTCTATCAAAAAAAATTAATGAAATTAATGTGTGCGTGGATGCTTTGATAAATATTTTTCTTGTGACTTTAAAATTCCATCCGGATGTGCTTACAAATTGTGAGGAGAGAGAGAGAGCATGTTACACGGAAAAAGACAATTACGACTCTGATGTATTTATTATCTTCTTTCATACTCTTATCCTCTCAAAATTCATATTGTACTTTTAATACTTATAAAATAATTCCTACATTTTTCCTGGTTGTATATCAATTTTTATTAAATAATTTTATAATTTTCCTCAGTAAATGTCATTACCAACGCATACTGTGACAAAGGTTCAAGACTTGAGGGGTAATGTAGAAAGTACTGAAGAGTATGACTTTTCTGAAAAGTCCTCTGACTGCTAACTTTGGTGTTGATGGGAAAAAAGTTACTAATAATTTTTCTGTGCAACAAATAATCTCACTCTTTTATCATAACACGAACAACATTTGACCAGAAAAAATGGCACCAATGAACTCTGTTATTTATTTATAAATACACACTCACATATTTTAGATTGCAATCTGTTTTTTGTTGTGGTAAAAATCACCTTCATTTAATATTTCAATGCCATTTGAGCTTATAAGTTTAAAAAAGAGGGGTGTAAATGGGGAATCAGCATCAAAGATCAACAAGTAATGAAATGTGATGATTAAAATAACATTTAAAAAAATATTGAGTGCAAATACAACCGTATATATTACACCCGACATCAATACATACAAGACAAAAATGAAAAAATTGATGAGAACTTATCCCTGGATGATGGACAATGATAGCTGTGGACTACTTTGACGGGAAATTGAAAGTAAAAAAAATTAACATTATTATTATTCTGCAAATTGTACTGCTTATATTAAATTTAGAACAATAAACAAGGTTAAATAAATGTAACTCTGTCCAAGCATCTGGCCTCGAATAGTAATAAAGATATATATCATGTACAATTGCATACTGAGAAAACATGAGGCTATCATTCTGAATTAGGATTCATACAAGTTTTACTAATAGATTTGCTGTACACTGTCCATCAACAAGCACAATTAACAGCAATAACACACAAGTTTCTGAAACCGATATGACCCTTTCAACTATGAGATATAACCGATATGACCCTCTCATTCAAGTTATGATACAATCAATATGCCATGTTTCGTAATGATTCCTGTGCAACAGTGTACATTTAATACGTAATATTGGCTTTTACTACTTTTTACACACCTTATGATCCTTGCTTAGCCTTGTTTTTACACATCAAGTTAAATGGAAATTTATTTTTAAAGCACATTAAATATAAGTATAAGCTCACAAGTCATTTAAGGAGGAATAATTGTAAACTACACAAGACAAGAAATCTTTTTTTCCCTTGAGCTAACACAAGAAAATTATTGTGACCAACGACATGCCTTGACCTCTTATACATGAAAGATAAGATATCAGATATATGCATATTTAATATTACTTGACAAATTTTGTTCAATGAATTGGCAATCCAAGTTAAGTTAGCCATGAAATCAGTATACATATGAAATATGTTTAATTTCAAATTCCGACAAAGTCTGATCAGCAGATTTAAGTCATTATGAAATTCATGTGGCATAATACAGATTGATTATGATGAGCTGCATGTCACTCTAATAGATTGACTCTGTCGAATGTATATCATCATATTGTGATATGTGATACTGCCAAAAAAAACATGCGGTGTTTCCACTTTAAAAAGTACAGACTTAAATGATGTGTGGTTAGTCAATGATTATGACATGCAGAAGAACAAAAACCAGACTTTTTGGCATGTTAAAGAACCTGTAGGCGTCGAGTACTTAAGTACAGACTATCAGATTTTGTATCTTACTCACTTGGACAATCAAAGAGCAATTTAAAAAGTTTTGATTTCATCGATTGATTAATTGTTCTCCCAAACGACACCTACACACCCTATAAATAACAATTTTAATTGTAATTAGCATAAAGTAATTAAAATAAGTTTTGTCCTCTATTACTTTAATCCTAGTTACATAATATTATGCATGTGCCAAGATCAATATTTTTGTTAATGTGCAAAACGGATTGGAAAAAAAGTCCAACAGGTATTCTATTTAGAGAAACAAAATATGAAGAATGATCTCTCCATAATGATCCACACAAGATCAATGAACAAAGGTCAGTAACGTGCATTTTTAGAGTCTGTTATGCTATTTACTTTAGATTAATTGTGTAAACACTAGTTTACTTACACTAGAAAATCTAGAGTGACTTTTTTTACCTCAAGCTAATTACAATTAAATTATATGATAAAACCCATATTGTTTACAGTTTTGTGATATTTACATGAAGACATTATTTAAAAGGATAGAGACTGTCACAAGTAGACATAATTTTTGACAATAAAAATAATTAATGAGTGACCAAAACCAAACTGCCAAAAAGGTAATCAGTCAAAATCATGATGCAATCGCATTTATAGAAATAAATTGTAAATTTTCAAGGAATATTTACAATCACAGAAAGCGTAAATATATGCACATTTACACTACATTTAAAATGTTTAGTACTTACCAACAGATTGAAGAATTGTAGAAATTTTTACACTTTCACCAATTATATTTCCATGACCTGTAATCAATCTTTTTCTGTTTTGAACACCACAAAAGAGCAAATTTGCAAGTCCAAAAATGTTGTCCAGAATGTTTTGACCAATTGTCCAGTACACTACACCACTGTTGAGAAGTCGCGTATAGCTTAATACTGAATTGGGCTAGTATTTAACTCGTCATTTAATTCAAGTCAATTAAACTCGATATGGGAGATTTTAGCAAGAGGGAGAGTACCGTAAAACTCTGAGTTTTACGGTAGTCAAAATTTGGCTCCATTGACTCTCAATGTTCTGACTCACCTTCCCTTAGAATTTCTAAGTTAAAAAACAGACAGATGAGAAATAAGAAATA
The DNA here is from genome assembly GCA_034700945.1 of Arrhopalites spinosus. Lineage (NCBI taxonomy): Eukaryota > Metazoa > Arthropoda > Collembola > Symphypleona > Arrhopalitidae > Arrhopalites > Arrhopalites spinosus. The sequence continues at coordinate 10,966 of JAQIVZ010001180.1, forward strand.
ATTTCTGAAATATGTAGAGACAAAATTCTTGGATTTACTGAAACAACAGTTATTTTAATTATAATTATAATTAGAAGAATCTTCATTGTAGCCTTCATCGCACATTTTTTTCCATTGACAAACCATGGGCTCAAGAATTCGGTAAGCTTGCTCACTTTTTATTTATTGATCTTTTGACATTTTGTACAAAATTGAGTTGTCAATCATACAAGGGGTCATGGAATATTTTGTCAAAGTTTAAATAAACTTGATCATGATGAGATTTAATGTCCTTTATACTCAATTAATTTATTTATTGCCGTGTTTATTATATAAAATTATATAGAGATCGAAAGACAGTTTCAAAATTATTTGAATGTTTTCTACTTGTGGAACCTCCGTGGGGACAATCGACAGACCGACGATCACTAAGTGATTCTTCTCAATGGACACCAACTATCCGATCAGTATATCCACCTAATTATAAGGTAATCATTATTATGTTGTGGTGAAGCAAGTTAAATTAAGTATATCAAGTAATACATACATGTGTGCTTATATGCATTATATGTTTCACTCCGTATTAAGTACTATTAAGTTTAAGGTCATTAGAACTATACTCTGAGTATTAACGATTTCATTTATTCTTCATTTAAGGATCAAGAGATTTTAAAAAGTGCAGCTCAATTTGCCTTTCCATGTCCAACTAACAGGTATAGTTACTTAGATACTAATCATGACACAAGATTTTCATTAATTTTTTTGCGTCTGTTGATGACCAGTTTCAATTTCTTTGTTTTTCAGTGAGAATGTCGACCTCTTTACATTTGTACTTACAAATGGGTGAGATTTTTTGTTTGTCACAAATTACACTTCCCTAAAAATTAAAAGGTCAAATTGTAAATTATATATTTTTTTTTTCCTCAAAAAGGGACTCAAAATGGACATTCGGATATGTTCGACATCCACCATACGCCAAAAGTTGCACTCTCTTTGTATCATTCCTTCCATGGCAAGAAATATTCTACAGGACATTAAATTATTGTGCTGAGGCTGAGCCGGCAGCATTAGAGCATTTTCTTGCCACAATGTATAGCAGTCCCATTCCAGATGCTGGAACTTGTCGTGAGTATTTTTCAGTTTATATCATTTACTTTAAGTACTTTTATGCATTTCGATATTCTATTAAATTGATTTTATTTATCTTTCATGAAATTTGTAACTGAATCGTCAGTTTATATTCCCACTATAAATAAACCATTTATATATCCATGTCCGCCCGATTTGGGACTGTCGTCCATTCCAGAAAACGTGAGTTTAAATTATGCATTATTGTCTATTGACATCCTTTACCATTACAAACACATGTGGTTGTAGTATGATTAAATTAATTGTAATGGTTTATATTTATTGCAGAGAAATGTGAGCGAATTCTACAATGCACTTGGGACTGAATCTATGCTCATTTTATTTTCTTCTCTTTTGTCCGAACGACGAGTTGTTGTAACATCAAAGAAACTATCTCGTTTATCGTCAGTAGTTATAGCGTGTAATCTTTTTTTATTTCCAATGTACTGGTGAGTTTGAGTAAAAACACGAATCTTAAAATACATTATATAATATTTAAAATGTAACATATTCAGTTAATGATTATGAATTCAGTTATAATCTATAGCTGAAGTTTTGTATCATGTATTACTAATACTTTTTTGTTCATTTTTTCTAGGCAACATATTTTCATTCCCGTTTTGCCAACACAACTACAAGATTACTTGTCTGCTCCTATGCCTTTTCTCATTGGCGTTCCACTACTAGTGTGGGATAGAATTCCAGCAGAGACCTTAGGACAAATTGTACGAGTTGACGCTGACATGAACACTGTTACTACTCCATTTCCAGAAGATCTTACTCTAATGCCACATGACGTTGTATCTCATTTAAGAAAAAAGTAAGTAAATCAAATACGCCTGGGAAAGAACTTGACATTTAAATATTACCATGTCGTTATATATCTTAAAATATTTTTTTTTATATTCTACAGTTTGTCCGGAGACAAGGTTCAAGGTGATGGACTAGCGAGAGCTTTTCTGAGAGCTTTGGCTCAACGTGAGTACATTTCTAGACAAGAAATAGTAGATTAGTTCTGTACATTTCAGCCAATATTTTGTTCTTGATTCTACATATGTACTAACCATAAGCCTTTCTTTATAGTTATGGGTCACTATCAAGATGCCTTTCGTGACGACGGACTATCGTTTGATCAAGAATTGTATGTCATTCTATAACAACCTGACTATGCTAAATTGCAATCATATGTGACATGTATTTATTCAAATTGTTGTTTTTATGCACAGATTTTTACATTTTGCACATCATTCACATCGACCTTATATTGAATCCAAATTACTTGGGCTTCAAATATTTCAACAGTTCATAGATGAAAGACTGGTAAAGTTAATGATTTTGAATTAATTTATTTGAAACAACTGCTACGAAAATGAATTTATTGACACGAGTGGCCTTGTCATAAATATAATTTTTGAAATTTAATTTTTCATGTTGTTCGCTTGCTCCTACACATTGATTTGATGCAATGATGAATATAGGGTAAGCTTTTAATATAATCGTAGACGGCGATGGTATTTTAAATAACACTAGACACTAAGATATACAGGGTTTATCATCACAAATATTCAATTCGAATTTTTAGGTAAGGTCCGGGATGGTTCAGCAGAATCTGATGAATTTGAGTTGGAATCTTTAGCATGGAGATCTTCAAGAGCTAATGGAAGAAATGGTGCTTTGAGGACTTTAGCAGGAAGTCAAAACAGGTAAGAATTTTTGCCAAATGAAAAAATACTAAGAAAAAATATTCAACAAATAGAATTAAACAATTGATTGGTTAAAAAAATTTTTTTTGAAAGGATGTAATGACATGAGTTTATTTTTGTATAGGGCAATCAAAAAAGCTGGAAAAGCTGTGATAATGAGTGTGAAACGAGAGAGTGGAAATCTTATTGAAACAGTCAAACAAAATTCAGCTTTAAAGTCAGCCCTACACGCGGTAAACTAAACAGATTTATATTTTATTCATTAGATTCTTATTCTAATTTGTGTATTATGTTTCTGAAATTTTAAAATTGTTTTATAACTGAAAATGTAACCAGGAACCATGTTGCATTATTGATTCATTTGTTTTTCCTTAGATTTTTCATTTTTGTTTCTTTGGTATGCATATAGGTTAAAGAAAGTGGAAGAAATGTCAAACAAAAGAGTCATGTGGCGTATGCTGACATAAAATCAAAATTTCATGTTCCAAGCCAGATATCCCCCTCTTCGTCAGTGCGAAGTTCATCTGAATATGGTCACACTCAAATGACCAAAACGTACCGTCGTCACAGTGGTTCTAATTCAGGAGCTCTCAAATCAACGCTGAATGGTGATGATCATCATCGATCTTTACAGGTGCCACACAGAGGGTCCGACGACAATTTAGTGCATTTGTCTTCATCTTCCTCTGCATCCAAACTTTCAGACGCGGTTCCATCATTCACTGAGAGTGGAGTCAAATTAAAACCTAGGTTAAGTAGAAGTGAAGAGAATTTAATTGACTTGGATACTCCTGACGGAAATGGATTCCTTGGTTTTACATTAGAAAATCCATTGTATGATCTTGTAACAAACAATGCAGTATTTGAAGACACATTTAAAACTGATGATGAACTACTCCATGAATACGGACTTCAAGATTATTTTACTCAATTAAATTTGAGTGATGGAAGCTTTACAAGTAGCCAATCATCTGGGGGGAGTCACAGTCAAAGTAGTATAAATCGACCCATCGTCTCGAAACCCTTCAATTTTACATCAACTTCCAAGCCAAAACCAAGTGGTTCTACATGGACCACATTCAACGAGTAAACACATATATATTTTATTTTATTTTTTTTTGTAAAAAAAAGGTTTTTAGACTGTAATTCTGTAGCAGCTTCAGTTAACTACAGGACGACTTTCAATCAAAAAATTGAAAAACTACAAGATGATGTCAATAATGAATGATCAAATTATTATTATTGTCAAGTCCAATGGGCTCTACATGAAGCTACACATGCATGGAAAGAAAAATTGAGAAAGTTTTCATAATAAACGCTCTTTGTCCTACGCATAATAAAATAAGGTTATAGTCTTTTACAACAAAAAAAAAGAGAGAAAGATTTGAAACATGCTTTAAAAGGTCTGTTGAGAGATAAGTAATTTTACTAATTTTAATTTGTCAGGATAAAGTACTAGATACTTTTGTCGACTATACTAAGATGTAATTGCAGCATTATCTGAGAAATTAATATATTTATTAAATATACCAACCTACTTTAATTGTTGAAGTTTCATATACTATTACTATATTCCTACCTAGTTAAATTCAACTGAGATTATATTTATTGAATATTTTAATTTTATCAATTTTATGTATAAAAAACGCGAGTAATTTCTTGTTAATTATGTATAATTTTAATCTCTGGAATCATCCGTATTCCACATCCTATTTACCTGTGTTATTCTATCTTTGTTTAAGATCAATCGAATGAAATTTAAAAAGGTGCAATTTACCTACTAGGTTATACCGCATTCCGTCGTTAAAACTAATTATAATTAACTTGATACGCAAACAAGCCTATACTGTACTATCCATTTCCATTGGATTCCAAAGAGTATTAACAATATTAAAGTATATAAAATGGAATACAAAATACGTTGCTAAACAATCATGTACATGGCTCTAGATTTGTAATTTAGTACATAATTTTGTTATACTTCGCACTATACATGTTTTGTGATACTAAAAATAAACGTTATTTATTGTCATTTTTAGTTTAATTTTCTTTTGTGTTTTAGCTTTTCTCATAAAGCATTTGAAGACTAAAAGTATTAAATTGAAATTTTAACCCGAAATAAATGTTTGCTTTTTTTTAAATATCATGATTTTTTTATTATACAAGTTTTTTTTTGAATTTCTTTTCCGATTAAGTAATGGTGAACCCATTGGTTATCTAAAATGATGAGACGGTGCAATGTATAGGAAATGACTAGGACCCTCAACTTGAGAGTCTCCACTTATCTACATACTTTCAAAACTATGTATACTTTGAAATCTAATATGTAATAATAATAATTATGCTGCTAAAGTATTATGAAAGTAAAACCAAAAAATTTGTAAAACTTGTGATCACAATTTATATACACAATATGTATACAACTAACATCATCGTCATTGTAAGGAAATTTTTCTATTTCACATTAAATTCAATTTCAAATTAACATCATCAAAAATATTTGAAACCTTCTTTTCTGATAAAACTTACACCGTGTTACAATAACATCAATGACAGTAAAATTAAAAAATATTACTGTACTGTTTTAAAATGCCTTAAAAAATTGGGAAACATGCTCAGCAGTTTGGACCAAAATAAAGTGCATCCACTTACTGTCATATTACAGAATACCTAAATTACTTTTTAAAATGATGGATTATTATAATATTTATGATTTATATAAAATCTATCTAGCGTTTATTTCATATACAAATGTCGATTTTTAAGGTAAGTCTTACAGTGCTCTGGTAGAGAAATACCATGAAACCAAACATTTGGATATTTTTTGAAAATGGACCCCTGGTACATTAATTAATGACTCAAAACAAGTACTTATGTACAAGGTACAAAGGCCTTCACTCATGACGTTTCTAGATGTAGTACCTGACTATCAATCCCAAGTCTATCAATCACATTTTGGCTCATACAAAAGGTGGGATTAATTTTTTTGAGATCGATTGCCTTATCACCATCGTAGCCCATAATAGAGAGAGCTCCTAGGCCGAACAATGTGTGGAAAGGATCAACGACGTCTCCCGGTCTGTCAATACATACAGAATAAAATAATATTAAACTTGATTCTGATTTGTCGTTAATAAAATTAGTACATGATTCATTAATTCACTGAATTTTATCACTATAAAAGTTAAATTACTAACCTATCAGCAAATCCACCAGTTGACACGTCTTGACACGAAAGAATAAACTTTATTATTGCCTGACGATCAATCCAATGGGCTCTTCCGAGAATGGATAATGAAGCCAAAACCCACCTATCAGACAATCAACACGATATTTTAATTTTATAAAAATATACTTTAAATGGCAATTGTACTGCTAAACTAACCATGAGTAACAGACATCTGGAAGCTTTTCCGGTCTTCCATTAAACCCTCCAGACTTTAATTGTCTCTCACATAGCCACCATCCTAAAAGGTCTGCATCGATTCGATCTACTTCTTCTGCAATTATTCATAGTAAGACAAAAAAAAATATATAAGAATACGACAGAAGATTATACAAAGGAAAATTGTAATTTATATCGACTAGAGAGGATACTTAGTCCTTGTATAATTGTATAAATTCCCCATACAAATTACTTAGTATTTGACTACAAGTCTCAGTTAATATACGTACTTAAAATTGAAAGGGCTCCAACTCCACAATATATTAGACCAGCATGCGATTCCGACCCTGTGACAGATAAACATAATTAACGTTCATATCAAGTAATTCTGTAATCAATACGTTTAGTTTATCCTTTTGATTTATACTTTTTAAAAAACTTACCTGGTTTTGATCCGAATCCTCCATCAAAATTTTGACACGAGAGTACAAAGTCTGCCGCTTTTCGGGTATTGACAGCATCAATTTGTTTCTATTATTCAGTTGAATACAATAACAAATTGTTAATTTTTTTCATTATGCAAGTACATAACTAAAGAATCAATTAAACTCGGCTCACCAAAAGTGACAAGGTAGCAACACCACAAAATGAGAATCGTATATCAATTTCACCCCATTTGTCACCAAAGAAGGAACCATCTGGCTGCTGAAGAGATTGTACAAATCCAACTACTTTGGAACAATCAATTGACTTTAATTCATCATACCTAAAGAGAGCAAAATTAAAATTATTAAGTACACAGATACTTTGAAATGAGTATTATATTTATATTCATTTGATTTGTCTTACATGGCCAATATCTGGATTGCACTGAGTGTATACAAAAGATGAGGATCATGATCTTTAGACGGCGAAAATCCTCCAGAAACTTCATCAAAACATTCTTGTATAAATTCTATAACTTCTTCCTTGGGAACTGAATCTAATTTTCCCATAAGATCCAGAGCTGTAAGACCCCAATACATTCCAGACATGCGAAGAAACTCGGTTGAAATAGAAAATTCCTACATGAAGAATCACAGTCAAATCCCAACTCTTTTGAGTAAAATAAATTATTTAATATCTTACATGATCTTCTTTCGACGTTCCGTATTTGGCTAAAAATTCAATATGCTTTGGTAGTTGAAGAACTGGAGTGGCTTCAGGTAATAAAATATCCGTTGAATGACTGGCTGCCATCGTTGTTAAAGACTGCAATGACACATGTATTTTTTCCCTAAATTTTGTCGGTGATTAATCAATTGGCAAAAGTTTAATTGAGATTAAAAAAATTTCATTCGCTTTGTCACGTGACGTTAAAAAATTTTTAACTTGAAAATTCCCTGCTCGCAAGAATCTCTACCGAGGGACGAAACTTGAGTAATGGAATTTCATATGACGAAAGTCTGCGCTGTTTGATAAACTTTTAGTTTGATTTCGTTGTCGGAGATTGAGGTATTTGCTTGGTTTTTTTCTTGTTATTTCCGGGCAGTAGATCCTGGAGTCTCAAAATTTGGGCTTCAAAATCCATTTGTAGAGCTGGTACCAACAATTTCCAAAGACTGAAACCATGGACGGTGACAGGGCGGTACTGATGTTATGTGAAGAGTTAAAATCAGCAGCTGATCAAAATCCTGAAATTATGAAAGCTGCTGAAATCAAACTAACATCTTGGGAAAATCAGCCTGGATTTTACAATGCATTGACTGTGAGTTTTATTTCTTGTAAACTTTTTATTTATACGTATTTACTTTTAAATGGGTTATTTGTCACCGGGAGAGTACCCACGTTAAAATACTACATGGCAATAACATACTCATGTTTTATCCATGCTCATTTTTAAATGTATGTACTTTTAATGGTCAATTCAATAATTTATGCCAATTTTGTAATTTGTTTAGAAAATCGTCTCTACTTTTGCCTTTGATAGCAATGCTCGTTTTATGGCTAGTGTATACCTCAAAAATGGTATCGATCGAAATTGGCGTAAAGCATTAAAGTAAGACCAATTTTTTGCATTGAAATATTGTGTGCTCGTATTTTTAATCATTGATACAAATTGTTATTTTTGTGCTTGCTATTTCATTCACAGCTCAATTCCCGATGAAGAAAAATTGGCAATAAAGTCCACATTAGAACAAGTAATGCTCGTTGAGCCTGTCCTTACCATTGCGACGCAGTTAGCTGTTATGATGGGGAAAATTGCTCGACTAGAGCCCTTAGTTACCAATTGGCCAACCATACTTCCTTTCTTAATGGAAAATATTCGAGTAGTAGAGCCAGATCCACAATACAGGTTATTGAAATACTTTTATTATAGGTTATGGTTATATTAATGTCTTATCTATAGATTGCTTTTGTATCATGAACTTAATTAGGACGATTATTTATTCCTTTTTTCAGAGCCCTTTTGGCTACCTATCACATAGTTAAGACTTTATCTACCAAACGCTTAACAGGCGACAGAAAAATATTTCAAGACATGTCAGCAGAAATTTTTGAGGTATGATATGAAATTTGCTATGTATTTATCAGACGATTCAAATACTCACAATGTTAAATCTTGGTTTAATAAGTGATTCAGTAGTATTTTTATGTTTTCTTATTTTCTGCACATCTTATTTTTTTCACAGTATTTGTGTAACCTATGGGACTCTCTATTCGTCTCATGGGCAACTTCCGGTGCGTCTGGGTAAGTTATCTGCATAGTTACAAGTTACAATGATAAATCATTTAGGAACTACTATTTTCTTGATAAATAGCTTAACATGCATTAACTTTTTTTTTACTCTTCAGGGCTGCCTTACAAAGAGCACATTTATCATTAAAAGTAAGTAAACTTGAAACCTTCATAACTCGCTATTAATACTTTAGTCAGAATGTAATTGGTTTTTTTTGCTTAATTTGACATTTTAGATTCTTCGAATCTTGTGTGTGCGTGGTTACAAAGTGCCTCATGAAAGTCCTTTTGTTGTTAATTTTATTCATACTGTCATGAGACGAGCTAAGGAAACATTAGAATTACGTAAGTAAATCAATCCAAGTAAATATATTTAACAATACGGTACTATCTTTGGCTTCTGTCCGAACACTGTAACAATTATTTGATTCTTTTGGAAATAATATAGGGTTATCTCGCCAAGACAGCTCGGCTTTATTAGAAAAACAGTAAGTATGAATTTATTTTTCTTACCAAGTAATTTATTTAAAAATTAAAATAGTCACAAGAATTCTCTAATTATCCAAACTTTGTTTACAATTTTATGGAATTATATATTCGAATTTTGAATCATTTACTGTCCTAACCTCGTTATTGTCTTTATTTTTTAAATCACAGTGTGATTACAATGTGGAAAATAGTAGGCGATCTGCTTGAAACGCATCCACTTTCTTTTGTGCCATTCCTTCATAGTGGACTGGAATTTACAGCTTATTTTGGGTTTTCTGAAGAAGGTCGTTCTGTTGTTTTTGAAAGAGTTGCTATTCATTCTTTGAATTTACTCAAAGGAATAATACTATGTCCTGAATACCGTGTACCAAAAAATTTTGAAGGTAACACTTTTGTGTGTATTTTTAATATTTCATTATGATTACCTATTCCAGAGATGATTAAAGATTAGACGTCCATTTTTATTTGACAATTATGATTTTTTTAAAATTAATAACAGCCGGGCGAAGAGTTGGCTCCAGAAGTTCATGCTCAGAAACGGATCCCCTCACGATTGAAGCTGCAAAGGTTAAAGATAACTTCTTTTCTGATGAAACCTTAAGTGTTCTTGTTCGCGTCCTCGTAACTCGATACCTTCCCCTTACTCCAGCCGAATTAGAAAGTTGGAACGATGATCCTGAAGAATTTGGTAATTAATAATTTAAAACAAAGTTTGTACTACAAACCAAAACAAGAGAGGATAATTATTAACGAAATATCATTAATGATTTTGGTACAATTTATTATAAAACTTTTTCAGCATTAAGAATGGAAGAATCTGGCGAAACATGGAAGTACAATTTACGGGTAAGTTTGATACTATCTAACGTGCATCATGCATGCCACTTGCAATTTGAAAAGGTATAATTAACCTTTGAATACAAAATTATAGCAAAGTGCAGAAACCCTTTTGGTCACCCTATTTAAGGAATTCAGAAAATCAGTGGAAGTTTTACTGGGTATTCTCAACGAGTATCAGGCTCCTCTCAAAGATCCCACTGATATTTCTACAGTTCTCGCTAAAGATGCATTATATAATGCAGCCGGAATCACTGCCTACGAACTTTATGATGAGGTTAGACTTATTTTATTTTTTAAAGTAAACTAAATTATTATGCTATGAACATAAGATACATTAAATTGTTTGTTTAAACAGTTTTCCTTTGATTCATGGTTGGGTAATACATTAATGCACGAGTTAGCTCTCCCAGGTATAAAACAAAATATTTTTGATTGTATTAATTTATTGACTTTGAATTGTAGTTAAATAATAAGTTCATATCATTTTTTCTGCTTAGTGCCAATACTACATCGACGCATTACTTGGCTTGTTGGTCAATGGACTGGCGTTAAAGTTCACGCTGACTCAAGGCCAACAATATATGCATTGCTATTGAGCGGACTTCGCTCTTCTGATGTTGTGGTGAGTCCTAGTCTATTTTTATTTCCACTACTTCCACTTGGGTAGAAATTTAATATTTATATTTTAATTGTATGCACAGGTCCGTCTGAGTTCTGCTCAAGCACTACGAAGCTGTCTTGACGACTTTGATTTTTCTCCTGAACAGTTCGCATCATATATGCATGACACTTTCCATAATCTGTTTGTTCTTCTCAAGGATGTTAGAGAGAGTGATAACAAAGTATGTATTGTTGATTCAATTCTTTGGTTTAATTTTAGCAATGAATCTTAATATGTATTATGAATTGTAAATTTAATCAATTGAATTATGTTTTAATTGACTATTTACAGATGAGGGTTTTACATACAATGAGTTTTCTTATTGAACGAATGGGCTCTCAAATTCGATCTTCTGAGCAGATTAGTTCCCTAACTCAGTATTTACCACTGTTATGGGCAACTGAACATAATATGTTGAAAGCAGCAGTCGTGTCAACTTCAATTCAACTAGTTCACGTGAGTACATTACTTGTAGTAACAAGTATCAGTTTACAAATTTTAATTGAAAATGATGATGACTGGTCTGTAGCTTGATAGAGATGAAAAAGTTCCAAGTAACAACTTTGTTTGGTTTTTTTTATTTTGATATGGAAAGGCTCTTGGAACTGATTCAACCGCCTTGAGAGATTTCCTTTTTCCTGTCATTCGTATCGCAACGGACTTGTCAACTCCGGAACATGTTTATCTCCTTGAAGACGGACTTGATCTGTGGCATGGTAAGAGTCTTTCAATCCTTATGCAAAAAAATTGAACGTATAGTGTAATTTCACTACATGTTTTTGTAAAAGTAATATAATTGGTATGTACATTTGTACACTTTTTTTGTGATATGCACACATGGCATTTTGCAAGAAACGAGATAATGAGACATGTACACATACTATAATTATTTTTTCTAACAATTACAGCTCTCATGGAATACACTACTGATACACCCGAGTAAGTTGAACTGAATGTTTTGACGTAATTATGATACGAGGTGCATCTCATTTGTACTTTTTGATATGAATTTTCTTTTGGAATTTTATAGCAATGGATTCGTGTCTTTAATGGATAACTTACTTCCACTCCTCTCGATATCAACTGAACACCTCAAAATGTCTCTATCTCTTGTGAATTCGTATGCTTTGATTTATCCGGAATCCTTTGCTGAGAGATTTGGTGTGCTTGTATGTACAGAACTAAATTCTACAATGTCAGATATGAGAGCTGAAGGTGTAGCTTTAGTATTGAGAAGTGTAGAAACTCTATTAAGAACATCCCCAGTGCAAGGACCTCATGCAACCAAACCAATAATTGGGAAAATATTCCAGTAAGTTTTATTTAGTTGTCACTAAGTACTTTATTATTAATTCATTTATTATTTCATATAAATATAGTCACACACATGTTAGATAAAACATTGGATTCATAATTTGAAAGAATTTTTCGGAGGCGAAACTGTTACGTGTAACTGTCTAAGCCATCAGAAATTCTATGCAATGTTAAAAGTGTGTGTGATGATAAGAAATGGATTATTCAAGTGGGTGTAATTGAGAGTAATGGGACGGTTTGTTGCATTTTTTGAAAATCTTTTCTCTCTTCTCCAAATGTCAGGTCGGCACATGAAGCTATGGACACTCCCATGTTAATGTCACTGTACTTATCAGTGATTTCACGACTGCTATTGATATCAGAACCGGTGTTTCAACTTGGACTTGAATGCGTTGCCTCAACTGAAGGCCGCTCAACTTCTGAAGTACTCGGGCGTATTATGGATGTAATGTGTACTAAAATACTGTACATAGTGCAACCGGAACGGGTAACATTATTTTTTTTACATTTTGTAATGTGTGCAAATTCAGATAGTCACTTTTCTCTAATATTACACGCTGGTTAAAATAATTTTCATTTTTATATTTTTGATGCTTACGTACATATTGAAAACATTGTCATCTCATTGCATATTCATACGACATTCTTACCGATTCAATCAAGTTGTTCAACAAAACTAATACATTTGTCTCTCTCTCTCTCTCTCTCTCTCTCTATTTTGTACAGAAAAAACTCATTAGCATTGCTTTACTGAAGCTAATGTCCACGGCTGATAAGGTATGTAATTCATTTCATTTGTGTGTTAATTTATAATGTTTGTAAAAGTGGAATGTGAGGGATTCTATCAACATTAAGAGTACCATTGGTTTCGTGCATATGAAACTGTTTTTGGCTAGAATGTAGAGATTGATATAATATAGTACAATACTTATGTTTATTTAGGTTGTTTTACATCGTACGTGTGGTATCTTCCTGGCTTTATATGAAACTTTAAATGATGTTCTAAAATCAGATCTTACTGGGAAACAAGTAGAGTAAGTCTCAATTAGTATAATAATTGATTTCTCATTATGAAATTTTTTTTTGTAAAAAAATTCTCTTTGTACGAAAATGCTAAATATACAAATAATCAATTTTTCAGCTCCCTTTGTGTAATCGACTTTGAGACTCCAAGAGACACTGAAGAAGTTGTGACTGAGAATGACATTAGAAAGAAGCGTTTGGCTTCAAGGGATGTAGTGTACACTGTTGATCTGGTCCAGCTATTTAGGAACGAAGTGAATAATTTAAGGTTACGTATTGGCGATATTGCGCTAATGGATTTACTAGATGAGGAGGCGAAGCAACAAATGAAGCATTATTGTACATGAATATGAGGTATACTTTGGCAAAAATTCTTAGAAAAAACATATTGAAAAAGAATAGTAATATAACAAAAACGTGAATTGTTTCACGTACAATCCTTTTTTTTTTCATTTTTCACTTTGTGTCAATATTTTAAGCAGTGTGTTTGTACTACTGCCGAGTCTAAAAATGTGTGCATAGAATATATATAGGTATATACTACTATAAATTACTTCAGCAACTCCACGCCACTAACAATAAAATTTGTATTTGTTTTCTTTTTGTTTTTGATGTACAAGAAATTCAAAGTTTGTATTAATTTAATTAATACATATACGTGTAAGAAAGTAGAGTGTATATCTTATACCATCATCATAATTTCGCTTTGTAATTTTCATTGAAATTTGATCGCAACAAATGTGTCCTTTAAATTATTATACGATTCGAATACTCGAAATAATAATTAATTAGTTTTTATTTCATGAGTGGTGTATAATAACATACAAAATTGAAATTTAATAGGGTAGGAGTTGTATTTATAATTCGTCGATATATTAATTAACTTGAAAGACATTTTTTCATCCTGACTATCCTCTCTTTCGAGCCCACCATAATTGCAGTCTAGTTGTTTTTATACATTAAAAATCAAGTCGCTTCGTTTTCCTCCCATATCGTCAACGTCAACGTCACTGGTGTGTACTTTGATACTAGGATCACTGAAAAATATTACTAATGAATGAATAATGAAGACGGTGGAAATTTTTGTAAGTGTCAAACCATTTTTTTTGGAATAATGCTATAAGTCTTTAAAAAAACAATGATTATTTTTACATGTATTTTCATTTTACTCTATTTTGTGTCAATATTCATAATTATTAAATTGAGTACTTTTCAAACATCCACAGACTAATTTAAATGTAATGGCAGATGTTAATCGTGCCATGGTACAATGATTCAGTTTAACTGTACGAATTCTTTTGTTGATTTTTTTTTGTGTTAAATAATAATAAGGTATACAGTAAATATTTCTCTCAGTAATTAATTTTAGATTTGTCTTTTTAAAAAATTGTTATTTTGTTCACAATATATTTGTTTTTTTGTTGTTATTATTGTTCGTCTTCAATGTTCTCATCGTTAAGTGTTTTATTTGTATAGCGTAAGTAATAGGAGAGAATGAGTGCAGTGGTTGAATAATTTTACGTAAAGTATCCGTCAACGATTCGACATGTTTTTTTTTGAAAACTGTAAGAAAATCTTCCTGTTTGTTGAGCGCAATAAAGTAAAGAAATACTATTATTTATTTCAGTGTGATTTTATTAATGCTTCATATTCTTCATATGAATTAAATTCATCCTATCATATTTTAATTAAATGTTTTAGTCATCTTTTTATGACTCTGCTCGAATTGTGTGAGACATTATTTATGTTCATAATGCTTCCTAAAAGAATAAAAAAAAGTATAGTATGAAAAATGTTGGAGAAAATAGGGGTAAACCTTCCTTCTCGTAACAAGCCTCGTATGGTATGTTTCTATAGAAATTCGTGAAAAAATTATATTAAAAGTTACGAGAAGGAAGGTTTACCCCTAATAATTCTCTCAGTATGGTACGTTATATTGTAACCGATTTTTGAGGCCCACGAGGTCCAAGTGTTCAATAAGAGAGAGAGAGAAATGTTTAAAAGCCTTTCTAAAAGTGCTTTGGGGTTGGGAAAGAAAGTGAGACAGCAATACATAGAAATCTACAGAGTGGAACATAGGAGTAGCGGTGAAAGTTTAGGATATGAGGAGAAAGGACAGGATGGCTGGCGGAGGCGGGTAGAACCGCCTCTATCACAGACCTCTATATCTGGGATTTCCCAAGTGCCTCATGCCTTTCATCGAGCGCGAGTGTCAACTCTTTTCTGGAGTACGTGTCTGCATTCCACCCGAATTAACCAGAGATTGTCCGATTTGTCACAGACGTGTAGCAAAATAGGCGCTTTACAGTTTTGCCAGTCTCAGGAGACTTTCCACTACCAGTTGTGTGTGTGTCTCAACAGGGTAGGCACTCAATTTAAAGGCATCAACTATACACATGAACTTTATATATATCTAACAGACAGAGGAAGACTTGTCTATACACCCTTTTTAAAAACGTGTTAGGTCTTTTTATCGAATGGATTATGTTCGAATGCACTATGTTCGAAACATTTTGTTCGAATGGATTCTTGTTCGAAACATTTTTTTTGAATGGATTCTTGTTCGAAACATTTTGTTTGAATGGATTCTTGTTCGAAAAATTTTGTTCGAATAAGAAATATGAAAACTTACGACAATTTTTATCTAGTGTAAGCTGAAAAAATGTTGTCTTTTTCTAGCCTAAATTTTATACGGTAATACTACATATGTATAAGAAAAAAGGGTGATATTTTGACCAATTTATAGTTTTACATGGAAAAAAAACAAAGAGAGATAAAGGGACGATTCATGTATTCCTTTTTTTTCCTGAAAAAAATAACATAAAGAGATGAAAAGACAATTTTTTCATTTCACTTCAAGTGATCCCTTTAGTCCGTATTCTGAGTGAGTCACCTTCATTCATGTTCATGTATAATGTTAAAAAAGCGACCAAAGGTCAGCAGCTTAGTAAGAATTATGTAGCCAAAAATAATTCTGGTAATTTATGTCGATCGAATGGACGAAATATTTTTCATTTTACAATCAGAGCTCCAAGTTTCATTGTTGTAATAATTACAATGTCCGAGAGTCAAAAAAAAGAAGGAAGAAAAGTAGACATTGAATACATTACAAGTACTAAAGGAAAACACAAAATTGCGGTGGCAGAGGCATTTCAATTTAATTATAATAAAACTCACCAAAGTTCTGGTGCAATTTACTACTCATGCAAAAATAAAAAAAAGCTGCAAAGTAACATTAATTGTGAAGCCTAGTGGTGATTCGTTCGTGTACGGCGAACACAATCAACATCAGCCAGAGAAATATGGGTGAGTCAAATTTAAATTTTTTTTGAGAGAAAGAGAGAAAATATATTTTAATTTTTTTTGAGAGAGAGAGAGAGAAAACGATTTTATTTTTTTCCTCTCTCTCAAAAAATTAATTTAATTAATTTCTGTCTATTATTTTATTTTTGGAGAGAGAGAGAAAAAAAAATATTTTATTTTATTTTTTGAGAAAGAGGAAAAATTTTCTTAAAGGAGTATATTCACTAAGGGCCTATTCTGGGCCAAGAAAAATTTGATCTCATCGTTTCGGAATTTGAATTTCCCAGTCAATTCAAGTAGGCTGGTCACGAATCTGACCGATTTATTCACTGAAAAAATTTTGTTTGGCCTCCAGAGGGCGTCAAAGTTGAAAAGCATTGCATTTTCAGCAAAATTGTAAACAAACAAAATTGACCTCAAAACCCCTTCAAAAAGTCAAATCAAGGGTCCTGATGATAAATCCGTACCTTAGAAATTAGCAAAAAAAATTGTTGTCCCACTATGTCCCGGGAAAACAGTCACAACAGGTCATTGCTTGACCTGTCTCTTCAAAATTCAGGGTATGCTTCAAAAATTCTGAAAAATTGTAAAAGGATGCTCCTTGGCCTCCTTGTCAACCTCCATGCTATAGTCATAGTGATATTTTTATTTGTGTGACCTTTAGGGGTCACCAAAGATCCATTGTGGTGACCAACAAGTATACAACTTCGTTTTCACAGGATTTTCTTGAAAGTTGGTGGAAAGCCGCAACATGACCTGATCAGACTTTGTATTTGCACTTTTGTGATGTGACCTTTAGCTTGACCTCTAAGGGTCAGTTTACGAATGACCATGTAGCACTGTTTTGTAAGGTCAAGAAATTCTGAAAAAAATTCTGGAATGGGCCCAATTAAGTAAGGAGCAACTTTCTCTTTTGGATCATGTCAAAATACTTACATCCGTGACCTCTAGCGGTCACAAAAGTCGGTTTGGTCACTTTGACCTCGTCTGCAGGTCAAGGAAATGAGTTTTGTGACACAATATATATATGAACAATGTTACTTAATATATTGTATCACAAAACTCATTTCTTTGATCTGCAGACGAGGTCAAAGTGACCAATATGACTTTGGTGACCTCTGCAGGTCACGGATGTCAGTATTTTGACTTGACCCAAAATAAAAAGTTGTTCCATACTTAATTGGGCCTGTTCCAGAATTTTTTTCAGAATTTTCTGACCTTACGAAACAGTGCTACAGGGTCATTTGTAAACTGACCCTTAGAGGTCAAGCTAAAAGTCACATCACAAAAGTGCAAATACAAAGTCTGATCAGAAGGTCATGCTGCGGATTTCCACCAACTTTCAAGAAAATCCTGTGAAAACGAAGTTGTATACTTGTTGGTCACCACAATGGATCTTTGGTGACCCCTAAAGGTCACACAAATAAAAATATCACTATGACTATAGCATGGAGGTTGACAAGGAGGCAAAGGAGCATCCTTTTACAATTTTTCAGAATTTTTAAAGCATACCCTGAATTTTGAAGAGACAGGTCAAACAATGACCAGTGTTGTGAATCGTTCCCGGGATACATAAAGGAACAATAATGTTTGGGTCAATTTTTAATGGTATATTTAATTGTAGTTAAAGTATTTTAACGACAAAATTAAATGAAATCATTGAAGAACTGAGCGTAAGAAAGTCCCCTCATGCTCTTCTCTGCATGACTCATTTTGTCCCTTCTTTTTTTCAAAATGGAACCTTTGAAATTGTGATTTTTTTCCAATTTATTGTTGCAGAATTAGGTATGACTGCACGCGAGAACCAAGTTGAGATTTTCAAAACTTAACACAAAATAGATGATCTGTTTCTATGCTTAATTTCAACTTGGTTCTCGCGTGCAGTCCATACGAAAATATTATAGAATAAGGTCCTTTGGTCAAATAGTTTGATTAGTAATCTGAGTAAAAGGTTACTACATACAAATAAGAATTCTTTACCTGGTATTAATGACTTAAAGAATAAACTTGTGATTGAAAGTAGAAAAGCTAAAACTAAATTTAGATCAACTTTGACTAAGTCACTCAAAATCACTTTTCAGATTAGTAAATAAAATTGGTAATTTTAAAAGGAAAGACCGCAAAAATTAGTAAACTATTGGAATGTGAATCTGAGAGTGAAACGTTAGAATTAATTAGCAAACATTTCACAGCTATTAATAATAAACATAGTCAAGTTCAATGTTTCAAGTTAGCACCAATTATTAAACAACATTCCCCGATTACTGTGGATGCTTTTTCAGTGTTTAAAAAACTAAATAATATCAATATCAATAAGGGTAATGTTAATGGGATGTTACCCACTAAATTAATAAAACAATTCAGCTTTTTACTTGCGGAGCCATTAGCCCACTTATTTAATTACTCCTTTTCAAATTATACTGTCCCTAGTTTGTGGAAAATTGGTTATATCACACCTCTGGCCAAAGTATCTGAATTAAACTCTCTCGATGATCTTCGCCCTCTTTCCCAAACTGATGTTTTCGCAAAAGTTCTTGAATCTTTTATGTTCGACAAACTTTATAACCAATTAATTATTAAAATTAATTTACAACAATTTGGATCAATTAAAGGTTCCTTCACGACTCATTATTTAGTAGATTTAATTAATTTTGTACTTAAGTCCATTGATAGACAAAATTTTGATGTTATTATTGTACTGCTTGACCTCTCGAAAGCATTTGATTTGGTTGATCATAATATTTTAATTAACGAATTAATAAGATTAGAAGTTAATTTTCATGATAGTCTTTGGTTAATTAATTTGCTTAAAAATAGACAACATTGCGTCAAAGGGAATAGTAACTTATTTTCGTCTCTAATGTTTATTAAAAATGGTACACCACAGGGGACTAAATTAGCACCACTTCTATTTATCATTGTCATTAATATTTTATTGGATAATTTCACTAAAAAATTTATTAATAACAACAACAAATCTGTTAGTTTTAATATCAATGTATATGTAGATGACACAACTCTAGTCGAAAAAGTCAAATTTGGTGAAATGCCTAAAATGCAATTAGTTCTTAATCATGTTGTTAATTGTGTTAAGGATATTAATATGGTAATTAATCCAAAAAAATGTGTTTACTTAATCATAAATCCTTCGAGAGATAAGAAATTTTCAAATCTCAATTTGTCAATTAATAATATTAATTTACCTTGTGTAAATTCTGCCAAATTATTAAGCGTTCAGATTGAGTCTAATCTTAAATGGCACAATCATATCGGGTCTGTCGTTAAAAAAGCTAATCAAAAAATGTTTATTCTTAAAATCTTCGGTTGTGATCAAAAATGTTTGTTAACTATTTATAAATCACTTGTAAGAAGTATTATCGAATACTCGTCCCCTGTATGGTGTAATGGTTTAACTAATTTAGATAATAGATTATTAAATAGTGTAGAAAAAAGATCTTTGTCTTTTATTTTCTCTAAATCTGTGAATAGAAATTGTTATACGAAATTGTTATCTGATATTAATATGAAGAGCTTACAAGAGAGGAAAAATATATTGTTATTATCATTTGGAAGAAAATTGTTGATTTCTGATAGGTTTAAAATGTGGATTGAACCACAACTTGTTAACTCTGGTAGAATTATGAAATCTAATAGAATCTTTAATGAAATTAGCTGTAGTAAAGTCAGGTATAAAAAATCATGTTTACCTGCCATAGTTAGAACACTTAATTCTTGTGACGACCTAAAGAAATATTATTTTAACAGTTGATGATCTTTTGTGAAAATGTAACTAAGTACAAGTCTTAATTAGGATGACCTTACTATTTTCAACTTAATCTAACCTGTTGTCTAGATACCTTACTTCTAGTAAGGATGACGATTGTAATTTAGTTGTGTATGTTTTTGTTGGTCAATAAACATTATTATTATTATAATATAATAATACATATAGATTGTACAGTCAGTGTACTTATGTATAGATTGACAAAGAAAAAACTTTGAAATAAAAAAGATTTGAAAATGTGATCTAATAATTCAACAAGTCTTTATTTAGACAAAACGTTAACAATTATAAAAACAATTGCCTACACAATTCATAAAAAATATCAAGATATTTTGAGTCTTGAAAAAGCCACAAATTTAATCGAAAATATTTTTACTACAATAGTGACTAAATTACTCAGTTTTCTTACATTTGGAGAAAATTTGTTCAACTTCCTACACTCTAATAGTGTACTATGAACACAGGATAAATTTTTTGACTCTAAAGGACTCGAAAAATTTGAATGACTTGAAGGAATCAATTCAACATTTACTTTTCTTAATGTAAATGGAGAGAATAAATTTATTTTTGAATTATTTAAGACTTCATTCTTTGGTTGACTCCACCATGACACAGGACCTAGAATTTTACACAAAAAAAACAAAAACATTTTTAATTATTAATATTTCAGCATTTTGATATCTAGTATTTTAAAATATTAGTTAATTTAATTAACTTACCATTGAGATGATAGAACGATTTAATTTTGTTCATTGACCCTGGACAATAAAAATGACCTGCTGAAGTAGTATACCCCTTGACTCCCTTTGTAAAATCCATGGCTAAAGGCTTCTGTTTCTTCTCTAGTGGCGCTGTCGCTATTTTGGGAGTAGAGTTTTTAGACTTCCGAAGTATAAGAAAATTTTCATTTTTCTGAACTGAGTTTGGATCTTCTTTAGAAATCTTCATGTCAGTCTTTTGATCTTTCTTGACCCCTTCCATTTTTTTTAAACTTTGAGTCATACCTTCAATCTCTTTTTGACCTGGATTTAATCTCAGGGCCTCATGACAAGATTCTAGAGCCTGATCCAACTTTCCTTGACGTTGAAGTACTTTGGCAGCCAAAAAATGACCCTTCCACCAATCCCCACGAAGCTCAATGACCCTTCGAGCGTCTCCGAGTGCCAATGTACAACTAGATTTCACTTTCTTTTTGTTCTCCTCGTTACAATTGAGAGGAATTTTTTCAATAGACTTGAAATGGGCTTGAGATCGTTGTGACAGAACAACAGACTTCTCTACGGGAGAAATCCGACGTAATCTCATGGCCTCAGAATAAAATTCAATAGCATTGTCAAAATCTTCAATCTGAAGAGCTGAATTTCCTCTCTCACGAAGCCTTGCTAATTTGAGTTGTGGAGTGTCCGTGGAACTTGCAGTCTCGTTTCTGGTCACTTTCCTAATTGGTTTAGCCACATTGTCAAGTTTTTTTGTCATTTTGGATACTCCAGTGGTTCTGGTTGAAATTTGTCGTTGGGTAACTCTTGACAGTTTTTTAACTTTTGGCACTGGAGTTGACTCTGCAATCTTTACTTTACTAATTTCAATAATGTCCTCAGGACTGAGAAGACTTTGAATTTGTGTAGAATCTCCTCCAAGTTTAACTACACAAGCCGCAGTTGGTTTCCATAATTTGTAAAATTCTTCCTTTGAGAGACGCTTGTCGGGGAGATGAGCGTAGACATTTCGAAGGTGATTGAGATAACAAATTGTCTGATTTTCAGTCTTGACTTTGGCCTTATCCCCTCCGAAATCGATTGAAATGAGGAGAGAAGTCAAAAGGCTCACGTCCCACTCCTCAACATTCCCAGCCAACAACATTTTTCTTTGGAGACGTTGACATTTTCCATATGCTTTCTTTCCTAGCGTCGTCGTCAATTTTTTACCGAATTCGGGTTTATTCTTCCACTCTATTTTGGTCAATTGAAGGTATCGGGAGCGAAAGATGAGTCGGAGGAGACGAGTTCCTTCGTTGAGTAGGGTTGTGAGACGTATGTAATCTTGAAAGGTCTCTGGGCTGTCCATTTTAGAGCTGAAATATTTACATTAAATTGACACTATAATAATATTTTATAAAAAAGGATATAAAATATTGTTTTGTCTATGAAAACATTCATGTCGTACCTTTATTTTAATATTGCAGAGGACAGGGATTTCATGTGAATCACAACAAGTGCAGCATATGATGATTATTTTAGAAGAAATAAAGAAAAGTCTGAAATCAAAAAATTAATTTTAATTCATAAGAAATCTCAGAATAAAAATTGTATTATTATTGTAAAATTTACATTGTAATTATTGTAAACACATTACCATTAAAAATTCGCAAGAAAGTTTGATGATGATGCATCATAGTCCAAGAATTTTGAGGATCACTGTGAGTACGCCAGTTACAATTTCCTCTTATATAACAATTGCCGAATCTGAATTTTAAACAAAGAAGCAAGGAATTATTTTTTAGCAATGCAAGTCAAAACACAACTTAATTTATATTTAATTTAATGATGCAACATTTTCACGTGGTAAATTGGACGATTTTTACAATAAAAATTTAACGTATCTTCTCCACACAGAAAGAAATTAAAATTATACTCACACAATCCATTCGAGTTGACCTTTTCAGCAAGAAGATGAAATGGTTATTTTGACATGAGATGGGCCAAGAAATTAATTTGACAAAAAAATAAATTTTTCTTGGAAAAATCCGGTCGGCAACTCGTCCCCCGAAATTCAAAGTCAAGGATGTCCCTCTTCTCTCTCTTTTACTCATTGACGCAAATTCCAGTCCATTTGCTTTGCGTTTGCATGTAAACGCATAACGCATGCAAAATTAATTGTTTTGCTCATTTCGTCAACTTACAATTTTTCTTTTCTTGTCCATCGTCATTGTGGACATTTTTCCGGCTCATCAATTATTAAACTGGAGGAGGACATCCTCTTAAAATTGACTCAATTAATCTTGTGACAAGATTCTTGTCATAATTTAACAAAAACAGGAAAATATTAGAAATGCATGTAATGATAAAGTTGAAAAAAATATAAAATATACTATAATAAAACTTTTTTTAAAAAAATTTACATAGTTTCCTTCTATTTTTTTGCACAATAAATGTACAAAAAACAATTTAACACTAGTTGAAACATTTTGTGAAGACTTGTTTCCAGTTTAATAAGTCTTTTCCGTCATCATTTTAAGTTTTACCCTTGAAATTGAAGAGTAATGGCCCGACATGAATGAAATACTTTGAAAATAATTAAATGATATCTGAATTATAAAAGACCACACTTTGTATTTATTTAATTCCTTAATGTTGAAGGCAGTTGAATTAAAATTATGACGGCAATCACGACAATTTAATTCTACACAATAGAAAATGACAGACGGTACAGTCTACCAGGTAGACTAAATCAAAATTCTAGGTACAAAAATATCAACTCTGTAAATTAAAGGTGCATACTAATTCGTAGTCAATGTATATTGTATATTTTTCTAAACAAATAAAAACGTAGTATTGAAAACTGAAAAGTTTTGAAAGTATTTCAAACCACAATTATCCAATTTATAATATTTCTTTTCATCAAACTAATGTCAATATTAATCTTTCAAATAATAGTTTTACCGTTATTAAACTAAAATTCATTCTCATCTCCGACACTTGACCCAAGTCTTTGACTGTGTTTGAAATTGATGAATATTTTGTGTGAATTTTCTTAAAGTGGCATCTCATTTCTTTGTCTTGACTGTCACTTTGACTTGTCTCTCCACAATTTTTCAAGAGACGATTCAGCAAAATTGTGGCCAAAATTATACTTTCTTCAATGTTGGGCAGTATGACTATGTCGAGTCATTAAATTATACAAATTCTTACTACAGTAATTTAAAGTGTCTCTATACATTTTCCTCACCTCGTAACACATTGCTGAGATTTAGCTGTTCAAGATTTAATGTGGAACAAGCTCAAGGTTGTCCTTACGATCAGTTTTTGTGGTCACTAAATGGGGATCCTTTTTTTCAGGACAGTAGTAGTCGGTACACTTGTGGAAATAGTTTTCAGGAAATAACTTCAATCGGAAGTTCATTGACGATCGGATTTCGTTCTGACTCTTCGAATCCTCAGAGCTCGACGCAATTCCGGTATCGATGCTTGGTCGAAGTCATCCCAGTTCCGTGTGACTGTGGACAAAATTTTTATCAGGTATTTCAAAAACTCTTTTGTACTCTGTTGACATCAGCTTCATTTTTTTCAATCTTTGTGATGATTTTAAATTAAACTTTGTCTAAAGGAAAATCGAGTCGTTGGGGGAGTAGTGTCAAGACTAGCAGAATTTCCTTGGAGAGTAGCTTTAAATTCACCTCAAAACGGGGCATTTTGTGCAGGAACTGTAAGTCAAGTGTCAAAAAAGGTCAATTTTTAAGTTTAATCTCTTAATTTTTTTAAAGCTCATCAGCCCATCATGGGTTCTAACAGCTGCTCACTGTAATTGACATGATTTATTTTAGAATATTCTTCTTTTGTGCTTTGTTCAAGCCTAAATAATTTTTTAGGTACACAACCATTCTCAAAAACAAGTCCAACATTCTTTGTCAATATTGGGGACCATAATTTTGAAAAAAGTGACGACAGTTACAATAAGATCATTAAGGTTGACCGAATCATTCAAAATTCATTGTACAATGACGTTACTATAGACAATGATATCGCTCTCATTCATCTCAGTCAGCCCGTTGCCTTTTCTAATAATGTAATTTAAAATTTTTCATAGATTTAAACAATTTTTTGTTTTTTAATTTGACAGTCAAATTAATTTACAGATCAGGCCTATTTGCCTCCCGTGGAAATTTACCCATAGAACTTTTGATGGTGACACTGTCAGTCTCTGGTATCATTCATTATTTTTATTATTTTTAACTTGATTACAAAGCAAGAATTAAATTTGAGTTCATTAACTCATTCATAATTAAAATACAAAATGTATTCTTAATTCTTAGGTTGGAGAACTGCAGATTATGCAGTAAGTTTGCGCTGAAATGTAAAAGTTTGTTTTGAAACTTATTTAATTTTGTCTTTGTGTCAAAAATGATGGATAGGGTCCATTTTCAAGAGTTTTAAGAACAACAGATTTGACTGTCACTGGAACTGCGAGATGTAATAAAATTTATGAAAGATACCAAGTCACCATTACAGGCAATAAGCTCTGTACATCCAGCAATGGAAGAGACACGTGCCAAGTAAATTTTTGGCTTTGTTATGCAATTCATAAAAAAAAATTATTTTTATGTATCTAATTATTTTATTAGGGTGATAGTGGTGGGAGTTTGGATTATTTTGATGGTATGCAGAACTATGCCATTGGTGTGATTTCTTCTGGGATTGGGTACATTTTTCTATAATAATTCTTTTCTCTTCGATACAAATAATTAAACTTACACTTAATTTCATGTCTGAAGATGTGGTCAACCAGAAACACCAGGGGTATCCACTCAAGTTATAAATTATTTGGGCTGGATTGAACAGAATACCCGTAAGATTCAATTTAAAAACGATTTTTTTCAACTTTGTAAAAAAAATCTATTTTTTAATTAGGTGAAACCTTCTGCAAGACTTGATAACTAAGTTGTTCAAAAAAAAAAATGTACGAAAAATAATTTAATTAATAGTCTGTTAAGAGTATCAAAATAAATAAAATGAAAAACAAAGAACTCTGGTTTTCCAAAAATTTCAACAATCAAATATATATTTTTTGAAATCCAATAAATTTTTAGTATACATTAATTAAAAATAAAATTGATGTAAATTTTGACGTCATCTTTGTTGGCTTAAAAATGATAAATTTTGGTTCAAATTAAATAAATTAATTGTTGTACAAGATAATACAAGGGGAGATTAATTAATTAATAGACTACCATTTCTTCATAATTATTAGGGTACATATTGAGAGGTTCACTGACATGAATGAGTTTAAAGTCTCCTGAGGAAGGTTTGTCATAGATCAAACAGAGAAAATTTTTTTCTTTAATGCCAACAGTAATAAAATAATTGTCGTTGTCTAATAGCTTAAAATATTTGGGTATGACCTCTTCCATCACACTACATTTGACATACTCCACTCTAGTACAGCCAAAGGCATAGATTTCTTTTTCAGCTCTCTTTACTAATGATACCACGTACGGGGTGGCTCGTCTGGCCCTCCCTGTCCCATCAGCAATGAGAACTTGAGTTTCCAAATTTTCGTCAACATCGACAAGAGAATTTTCATCTGATATAGAGTCCTCTGGGTCGGGGTCAATTGGTCTTACCAATGGGCGATGGGTAGGGCGTCGGCCAGGATTTTCGTCAGAGTTACCTGATGGTCCATCTCCACCTGGATCAACTGGAGGGAATATGTCACCAGAGCCAGGTTGGCCGTCAGGTCGAGTAAAGTCAGTGGGACCGGGATCAGTTGAAGGTGAGTCACCGTCATAAGGACCACGAACAGTAATTACGGTAGTTTCGCCGGTTGAAGGATCGTGATTAATTTCAGCAATAAATTTTTGATTATTGATTGTCACAAGAACGTAAAATTTCTCCGTGTCTCCATTTGGAAAGCGCACATAAGAGATGGGGTCGACGTCATCCTTATGATCGCATTCATATTTTACGGGAGCACAAGCCTTGGCCCAAATTGTATTATGGACATCGTCTACAATTGTCTCTATCATAGGGTCCGCTGGTATTACTTCACTAGGTCTTCCACTTTGATCTGGTGGCCCACCCGGCGACCCATCAATTGGTTCTGAGCTGTCTTGTCCTTGGGAATCAGGCGGATAGGGACCACGAACAAGTTCTAAGGTGTTTTGACCGTTTGAAGAAATTATTTCAGCGACAAATTTGTTCCCTGCGACGGTCACACAAACGTAATATTTTATTCCTTCTGGCGTGGGCCGGTCTTGGTAGGCATTGACAACGACAGGATCAGACGGAGAGCAAAGACTGTATTTCAAGAGGGAACAAGCCTTAGCCCAAATTTTTTCTTTAATGCCGCTTACTATAGGACGAATTTCGTTATCTGGTGGTTTTACGTCACTGAGTTCTCCCCCTTGGTCAATAGGGCCAACTGGCCCTTGATCAATAGGGTCAAGTATTCCTGGGTCAACGGGGGGATCGACAGGATCAAGACTGGGCCCATAGGGACCACGGACTAATATCAAAACTGGGGTGCCATCGACAACGTCCACTTCAGCCACAAATTGACGCCCTTCAACTGTCACACAGATATAATATTTTTTGGGGAAATAGGTTTTGGGCACCAAAAATAATGGAAGTGGCACCAAATAAATTGTCACCAAATATAATAAAAGTGGCATCAAATTTAATAAATCCGGCAC